>PVIC010007031.1:0-52260 GCA_004025085.1 Thryonomys swinderianus | reverse complement strand
CTTCCTTCCTTCCTTCCTTCCTTCCTTCCTTCCTTCCTTCCTTCCTTCCTTCCTTCCTTCCTTCCTCCCTTCCTTCCTCTCTTTCTTTCTCACTTTCTTGGATAAGATTCCACTTGATCAGTAAATTGCCTGGATTGGAGTCAAACTTGGAACCCTCCTGCCTCATTCTTCTAAGGTGATGGAATGAAATTCTTTCTCACTTAATCCCACATGGGTTTGCTTAGCAATGAAAAAGGTACTAAAACCACTTCTAGAACTTTCTAGTAATAAAAGAGCCTTAAGCATAATTATCCTATTTTTCACCTGAAGAGTTAAAAGCATGAGGCATCAAAGGCTGTACAGTGTTCCTTCATATTAATACTCTTGAAAAGCAACAACACTGCTCACTGCAAATTGTTGGCATAAATCTAATTCATGTAAAGTTCTGGGGATTCATCAGACTCAAATTTTATAATGGTGAATTTTGACACTGTTCAACATAATACAGAAGGAAGAGTTCCTAAACATGGGTACTTCTATTCTAAGCACCTACTTAATGGTCTGCCTTCATTTAAAATTATTCGATTAGAGATAGTGATGCTACAGTATGAAAAAAAGAGTCAGATTTGTTTTTCAGTATTCTCTCTTCCTATCCGAAGCACAGGAAAAGGTTCCACCAAGAGCTTTTGTAAAGCTCCACTTCCAGTTCTAGGAAATGAAGGAGAGGGTGTCTGTCTTTCTCCCAGGTAGAAGAACCACCTCGATACGGTCAGACAGACAAATGATGCTTCCCTTGATCAAAATGGTTTCATAAAAGTTCAAACTGTTCAATCATACCCAGATTGATTTTAAAAAAACACCCTAATATCTGAAGACAAGCATTTGTAAATCACTTTAGCTGTTCTTTAAGAATTCAAGGATTGTTTCCTCTCATTTGGCTTCATTTTGACCCCATATTGTGCACAGCAGGGGAAAAGAAACACCACAGAAAAGAAGAGAAAATAATCCATATGATCAATCAGAAGAAAAGGGTGATGAGTTCTTTTTCCTCTAACCTAAAAATCCAGGTGCTGATTGTTGTGCCAACCTAGCTATGTGTTGTGCAAGATGAGTTGTGATCAAAGACTCACACTGTGACTTCTAATAAATGAGTGAATGAATGAAAGAATGAATGAGTTATTTGTTCACGAGTCTCTTCATGATATCAGTCTCAGCTCTACAGTGAAGGTTTTTAAATGTTTCTACTGGAACATTGTCTTTTACAGCTTCTGTTGAATTATGTCCTCAACTTTTTCCTCAGTTTTGTCTGTTTATCTGTACCCAGGACCACCTGTTACAAGAACTGTTACTTCTCCAGATCCCAGAAAATTATGTTCCCTGTGCGAGTTTTTAAAATAATATCTCATGAATGCTAAACCTTCCCTCAAACTGCTGGTTGCCTTCCGGGCTGAAGACACTTTCATGGTCATTTCTCTACAGAAAACAGGTTTTGAACTGAGAAATTCTGAAGTCTAATCTTGATTTGGCTTTTCCTGCAGAAGTTGCAGCCCTAGAGAAGTAATTTCATTCCTACTTTTAAAACTGCAATTATTGTATCTGCTGCTTGCCTTCACGACATAAAATTACTAGATAAATCCACTCAGTTACAGACCTACTCAGAACCCGGAAATGTAGTAAGAGGTAACATTTATTTTAAATTGCTATCATCCTTGGCCAGCCAGGACTGGCATGTTTTCTCTTTGGACTGTCTGGGCAGGAACAGCTAAAGCCCACCTGGGCTTGAACCTCCCCAAGGGTCCCACGTCCACCTGGGAACTGAGAGAGGAAGGCACACATGCACCTGGGGACAAACTAACCCAGAAAAGTGCACAGTCAAGTCCAAGAACCCGACCTTAGCTCCCCCATACTACTGCGCTTACTGGAGATCACTGTCCACTGACGGATACATCGTTGTTGTTGTTGTTGTTGTTTTGTTTTTCCTGTATGTGCAGCCTGACTTGGTAGAAAACATAAGGACAAGTTTCTCAGCCTATGTAAAATATAGGAAGCGATTTCTGTGTCCTGTGTCAAATGTCCTAAATTTCTCCATTGTCAATAACTGATTTTCCTCACGCAATGTTTCTTCTCGGTAATGGATTCTTGTTCCCTATCACATCTCCACTGCCAAGAAATTGTCTGAAACATAGTAAATCTTTTAAAAATCATTTATACATACATCACATATTTATTGAATATCTACTAAGCAAAAGAATATTTCACTAACTCCCAGAATATAATAGCAACATGAAAGGAAAAGAAAAGCACAGAATCCATGCCCTTGTGGGGATTATATTTTAGTTAGTAAGTGTAGAAGAGTATATATTAAACCTGGTCCTGTTTATCTGGAGCTGTCTTGCTGGACATTGAGACTTCCAGCTTTTTCTTGCACACTTAGGCAAGTTACTTATCCATTCTGCATCCTGTTGCCTCATACAGAAAACAGGGGTAGTAATAATTCTCACCTCAGGGTATGTGGCAAGAATTACTGATCCATGAGAAACACACATAAGTCCTATTAAATAATCATAAATTAGAACATAACCTGGTACGTAGTGAATATGCAGTATTATGTATTCCCACTGTTCATTTTATTTTAAAATCATACATCTGGTCTCCTCATGCCAGGGAGTATGGTCTTCTGGCTCCTTTCCTGCCACTAGAGTCGGCATAGTGTGTCAGATATTATAAACTTTTTTTCTGGAAAGCAATAGAGGAAAAAAATGCCAATCAGCAACTGATCTCTAATGTCTCTGCTCATAGAAAGTGTACGCTCTGGTAGAGAAAGATTGATTAGAAACAAAGTGATAGTTCTATGAAGAAAAGTAAGTTAGGGCTAACTGGAAAATAAGAGTCTCACTCCAGAGAAATGATCAAGAGGACCTCCCCAGGAGAAAGGCATTTAAGCAGACTTGAAGCAAACAAAGGAGGAAAAAAATATGCACATAGCAGACTAGCCCAGAAAAGCCAACAGTAAATTCTGAGACGCCACTGGTACAAGGAACAGGGGCACGAAGTCCATTTTCCCTCAGGGAACAGAAAGTAGTGAAGGAAATTGTAGTGTGAAACTCATTTCTAAAAGAACATTTGCAGGCTCGGATTAGTTTATGCTTCAGGAATGCCTCTAAAATAGATGCACTTTAGTAATTGCTAAAGTATAATTTTCCCCAAAGTAAAGGCCTTCCTCCCAAGCCAGTGTAAAATGGGTCCTTGGGAGAGACTTGATTTTATTCTTTAATTAATGAGAAAATCAGTGAGATTCTAAGATCACTTTAATAAACATTTGTAGGTCTACATATTTATTGTCAATTTAATCCGAAGGAATACGATATGATCGCTGGAGTAGATACAAAATCATCTATTGTTCTATAGATAAGCATTTTCTTTGGGATAAAGCGTTCCTACTAGATAAAACTTGCTTGTCCCTCTGCTGGAGAAAAAATCTGTTAACACATGTAGGTTCACTTAATTGAGAATTTTAGTTAATGGTAAACAGGGATCACTCTGAAGTGATACAAATCCTCTCTTTGGCTTATTTCAAAGTTTTAAATAATTCTTAACATAATTTAACTTTTAGAAAAATGCTTCTGAAGGAATCAGGACGTACATGTGTCTGCCATCTACAAAGGTCCTGGAAATAGAGCCTCTATATTCATGCAACTTAGACAAATGAAATTCTCTTTTGTCCCCAATAAACCTTTTGTTTCGATAATCCCTTTTGTTTTGCTTAGGCAAATTTGAGTTGGGATTTGTTTCTTTTTCTGTAAGCATGGTCCTCCTCTGCACAAGTCAGAGCTCAGGGGAATGACTCCTTGAGTTCATTGTGTTGCAGAATTTGATCCAGTTCTTAGTAAAAACAATTCACTTCTTATTCCAAAGACGTTATTTTGACCAGTAATTTTTAATACATAGGGCTAATTAATTCTACACAGACCTATTCATTCCTTAGAGATCCAGATTTTCTGTAGAGAATGTGCATTGGAATTTTGTGCTTCTAATTAAGGATTTTCAAGGTCTTAGTTCTTTCCAACTGCGGGAAGCCGGTTCAGAGAATGTAAGTGAGCTAAACGTTTGTTTATGTCTTCATTGTTTAAATGGGAGAGCATTTCCCTTTCCAGTTGGTACCATCCACATTTCTGTTGCTTCCTGGACTTCAACGCAAACACGAGGAATGAAAAGCCTCTCCCAGCTTTTTCTTGTCAGGATCCACAGGGGTCACAAGCTTTCAGTGTCTTTTATCATGTCACTAAGAACACTTCCTCTCTCCCTGCCTTTTTTACTCCATCAGATGCCTGCCTTATCGTTGATTGCCCAGATATCAAAGAGATGAGGATCATAAGGGAACAATTAGCCTCTCATGACAAGGGGCTGAGAGGAAAGTGTTGCACTATTAAAAAGGAGAGTAAGTGTTAACAATTACTCAATAGGAATTGAGAGGCGTGTTTATTAATCTGTATCCCCTACAAGGACCTATAAGCTTCTGCAAACTACCCAAATGGAGGATAATAACTAGTTTTGGCAGCACAATAAATTCCATCACCAGAGTAACTCTAGCTTTTCTCTCTATGCACATCTATTCTGTGAAACCCAGGGCTAGATCTATGCCCTACAGCAAAATAACTGCTCCGGAGGCAACATTATAAGCTAGGCCTATTCCTGTGACCAGGCTGGTCTGTGAAGTCATTTGTAATCCATTTTCTTTTAATTGGAAACAAATTAGTACTGTCTGGAGGGAACAATGTGAACATTGAACCAATCTTTTGGTGGTGCGCACCACAAACAGTGCGGGCATTTTTTTTTTTAACACTTCCCTTTTAGCTACAACTTTCGAGCCTCCTATTATTTTATGTGGCCTCTAGAGTTCCACTATAAGCAAGCCATTAATGCTAATGTGAAAATCTTGCAATGTTTGGAATAAATTAAGCACACGCTCTCGTCTAATTATTTCACAGGTATTACTGTTTTGCTGGCTAGGCTGCGAGCAGGAAGCCAACTGGAAAGTTTTTTAATCATCTGGTAGACATTAAGCTGAATGGATCCCTGTCTATGCCCATTGCTTAAAGTCTGTTTAGTAAACAGACTGCACACAGCTAACTGCTCTAACTTCTCTTTGAAATGAGTACATAAATAAAAGACCACCGCCGCTGTGCGTGCATTTCCATTTATGAAGCTTCTAACCTCAGGGTTGCACGGTCATTAAATGTGTGGGCTGTGGAAGTGGCTGCGTGAGGGATAAATGTCAATTAGTGCCCACGGGATGGAGGATGAGTCAGCTACCTACTGTCTTCAAGAACTTGAGGATGACTTTAGAGCCGGCCCAACTCAAAGGTTGTTTTCAAAAGGAAGCTGGGGTCGGGAAGAGATCAAAGCTTTCATTTACTTGAAGCTGGGTGTTTGGAGAGATTACCCCTGAGGTACCTCTGCATCAGAATTACCAAGGGTTCTGTCCTCAGACATTCAGATTCCTAAACTTAACCCTATGCTTGATCTTCTGAATCATGATTCTTGGATATAGACTTTAGAATATGAATGCTTAATTGCGATGGTTCTGATTCGACGGGGCGATCAGAAACAGATCCTCTTCTCATCGCCAAGCTTCAGGAACCCCTGGGTGGCTCCTTTTCCTCGCCTCTTCTCCGTCGATGTCGTCCTCTGGTCGTGTTTCATTTCACAGATTTCCGTCCAGAACCAGGAGGTGGAAGCTGCACGCTCACGTGGAAAGGCTACATGAAAGGGTCGGTCATGCATGTGCAACTAGAGCCATCCAGCCACATCGTTCAATCATTTCGAAAGAATCAAAAAAGTCATCGCTTTGGGAGAGCAGGTGTGCTGTCCTCGCTAGTAGTTTCAATGGATTAACTGCTTCTGGGAGTGTGACGGGTCCAGGAGTAACAATGCCTGTGGGATTCCCAAAAATATAATCACTTCCTGTTTTATTCGCATCTGTAAGAATTCTCCAAATCAGCTCAGAGCTTCTGTCTCGGGCCTGGGAAGCCGAGTACAAGGACTCCATAACCTTCAGGAAGTACACTGTACACTACCGCTTCCTTGTCTGCTAGCTGTGCATCAGGAGCTAACTAGCTCTCACTTTAAAACCTGAAAATTCTAACAAACTCATTTCCTTCTCATTTTAATCCCAGGGTATGTGTTTGTTGCCTCTTTATTTTTACAGCTCTAATGTTTTCTCAATAATGCGTTTCTACTTCATGTGTTGTTTCCCAAAAGACTTGTGTTTTGAGAGGTCATTTAATCAATGATAACAGCTTTTATCTTAGAATCAAAGCGTTTGAAACAAATGCAGTGCACCCTTCAACTATAGTAAATGGAATCACTGCTTAATTCTCACCTAAGATGCATTTCTTAAGCATTACAGATAATTTGCACAATCATTGTATATGTTATGTAAGCAAACCATGTTGTAAGAAGATACTGTGGCTTTAAATATTTTGGTTATTTACTGACATATGTTTCCGTAGATACTTGCTTATACTTGACGATTAGTCCAAATTCAGATTTTAATTTCTTAGAAAATTAATGTGACACGGTGAAGTTTCAGATATGCATGCAGCACAAAAAAAAGATACATGTTATGACAACAAAAAAAGACCTACCTATATAAATTCGTGTAGATTCCAGTGGAGAAAAAGAACAGGGAACACTAATTTCCTTTGGACAGTAGAGCAAGAATGTTTGCTTAGAATGTTTCTTTCACAACTTCTATAGAACAGTGACTAAAAGAAAACCCTTCCTAAGCAAGTAGAATGCTTTCATTCCTGCTTTCTACAATCATAAAGAAGTAGACTTTTGGAGAACTTTACTTTGAAACTCTTCCTTACAGATATATTGAAAGACTTTAATACTCACCAATCCGGTTCACACAAACCATGACAATGGTTTCTAAATACACAGCGTCAGCCACGGCAGAGATTGTAAAGATGTACTCCGAGTTCCCTTATTCCGACCTAACCTTAATCCCCGAATAAGTGAAAGTGACATGGACAAAAGAGCAAGACTTGAGTCTTACTGTTGTTACTGCTATTGTTGAGGTTACCAAGAGAGTAGAGTAGACATTTTTTTATCTTCTCATGCACAGGAAAATAAGAGAACTGGATGATGAGATTTCGTGTATGTTTGGGAAAATAAAGTCACCCTGAGCAGTCAGTTTGTCCTACTTATCACTTCTTGGTGGAGATCCTCACTGAAGAAATGCATACTCTAGAAAAAAACAGATCTCTGTCAATGAGAAATGTTGAAAAAAATGTGCTAAAAGATTAACCACATATGAATTGAGACCAAAGGAAACATCACTTAGTTTTATAAAAATCAAATTGGCCTCAGCAAGATCAATCAGGGTAAAGAAATTATATACAAATTCCTATGACTCTTCTTGGCCTTACAGTTATAAGAATAGCTAGAACTTTCTTTTTCATACACAGCTTTCCAGTGATGGATTGTTCTATTTCCAAAAGGGAAGGGGTAAAAAATTATCAGGAAGTGAAGCACCTAAACTATTGCTCTTAAAATGTATTTGTGCTCTTCCTGTGTCATGATCTCCTCTTTACGTGGGGGAGCTCAGGGTTCCCAGTTTCTTGACCCCTGCCTGGTCAACCTCCGGGAAGAGAACTGACTCTTACATTGTCGGATGTGAAGTTTTCAAACACTGCCTGTTTTCTTTCCCACAAGTCCAATAAGTGCTGTCTTGTTGAGTCACACGCCCTCTCTCATAAAAGAGCCTTCACTTCCTTGAAGACTGATGCATCCTAATTTCCCCAGTGAAGACAAGGCTAGTTCAGGGGCAGTGGCTATTAGACCCAAGCTTGTGCAACACCCTCACCTCACTCACAAGTGTCTTTTCTTCCTGACCCTTGTAGCCTTGACTCTCAGTTTATTGTTGCTGTCAAAAGGAGATAAGCGTATGTTTGCCAAGGTTACTTCCTGAAAACGATCCCATTTTGAACTCATTAAATAAATTGTGAGTTTGAAAATATATAAGACAAAGATTATTTTTGTTTCTCCCTTCCTCCAGACAGTGGGCTGAATTAGGAGAGTTAATAAAACTGCCTTGTTCGAGGTTGTCTGTGACTTTCTTCCTTTTTTTATTTTTTATCTTACATGATTTATTTGATAAAGCTACTTCTGTATTACACTTCCTCCTGGTGTCCAGACTTCTCATTATCATTGAATCGTAGTACAATCTCATAACAAGTCTGAAATTTAATTAGACTGCTTCATTATGAGCTCTGATGTCCAGCTTTTTCACATCTGATAGAGCTACTCTTAGATATTAACCTGTTTTGATTATTTTCCAATATTTCAGTTTTGGGTGCCTAAGTCAAAGTCCCTCAAAAACAACAAGGAAATTCTTAAAAATCTACCAGTTGCCCAGATGAGAAAGGAAAGAATATAAAAGATTTATAATTTAACCTGAAGAATATTAAAATTAAACCGACAAATCTATTGAAATATTGCGTGCATATGGTACAGAGCTTTCCTTCTAAATGGAATAGAATTTTTAGATTTTATACATTTACTTTGGCCGGGATAGCAAAGATTCACAGAGGTTGTGGGGTTAAGCTGAATCACAAGATATAAAGAGTTGAGTGTATCAAACCATAGAGGGCAGAAAAAAAGATAGGAGCCCAGGTCTAAATAAAGGAATCCTAGGTTGGAGACAGTGTCACCACCATCCTGTATTAGAGGCCACCTGCCCACAGAAGAAGGTTGTGTGCAAAATCCAAAACACCAGGTCCAGTGAGCCTGACTGGCCTCCTTCACGGTGACTTTAAAAGCCATACGGAGTCACTGAAATCATGCTCTCACAGTAGAATCTTGTAGGAAGCAGATGCTAATATAAAGAAAAAGGTAAGAAATGTGCAGAGGCCCGAGCTTCTGAAAGATCAAGAGGGGGAGGGAGAGGGAGCGAGGAAGAAAACTTTCCAGCACTTTGGAGCTGACACTTATAACCAAAGGGGCAGGAAGGAGGAGTGTTTAGGGGACATTCCCCTGCCTGCAGCATGGATCTGCAAGGGAGCTCTGACACGAAGATCCCTGGACAAGGGCCTTTAGAAACTTCTGGAAGGGTAGCGGCACTGGTGCAGTCCCAGCCCTGGAGTGGCCTGGGAAGGGCCTGGACTGAGCTCAGTGCTGTAGAAATCCAGAGACAGCTTTAGTTCCAGGCTGTGTGGTGGCTGCGTTTCCCACAGCAAACTGTCCCCTGAGGTCCCGCCGCCTGGTGCGCTGCCTCCTAGCTCTGCCCTTAACGGCCTTTAGGAGTGAGGCTAATCTCCATCAGGCGGCGTGAAGGGACCTCAGCCTGCTATCTCCAGACACACTAATCTTTGCCCAAAATGCTCCCGGTTCCCACAGTTCTGGACACGATGACCAGACGCCAACAACAGAATTCTGATAACAACTGAATGGCTCCAGAGTACAAAGATGACAGTGGGGCCGGAGGGTTAGCTCAGTGATTCTGGTGCCTGCCTCGCAAGCGCAAGGTCCTAAGTTCAATCCCCGGTAACCACGTATAATGCTGGGCGTGGAGACACGCCCACCAACAATCAACACCGCATACCACAATGCCAGATGTGGTGGCTCACGCCTGTCATCCCAGCACTCGGGAGGCAGAGACAGGAGGATTGCTGAGTTCGCAGCGGCTTGCCTGGGCACCATAGTGAGCTCAAGGCCAGCCTGAACTACAAAGCGAGACCCTGTCTCAAAAAGCAAAAAAAAAAAAAAAAAGATGACAATGATACCAGTTAGTAAATGACATTGATGAAGATCGCATCGCATGTTTGTGTTACACAAAATTTTTTCAGCTATACCAAGCATTAAGTTGAGTATTTCTGAACCTGCCCTTATGTCTGAAAACACTTTACAGGTGAGACTGTCTCGTTCTTTAGTTTGTCAGCAAATCGGCAAACAATGAGAAGTCAGAATCAACCTTAAGCAGCTACTCTGAAGTAATTAATTCCAAAGCCCATTCTTTTTTATTTTTAGAGCCAGAATACATGATGAATGTAGGAAACCAGTACATTGTAAGATTATATAATGAGTGCTGGGACTTCCACAGTAACTACAGATGATAAGACCCTAAAATGACCTGAGTTCTGCGCAGATGCTTCTGAAACAGGTAAGAGGCTTCAGCTCGCACACAGCTCCCAGGCTTTGTAATTTCCTTTAATGGAAGAACTGCACTTGTCTTCATTTCCTGTCTTAGGACGTGAGATAAATATTTGTGTAAAATACACTAGGCATTTCCTAGTGACTGGGCAGATGCTAACAAACTATAGAAACTGGTTAGAAGAAATGAAAAGGAAAGGAACTTGGGCAAGTCGCTTATGTTATGGGGGAGCTTGGGCTACCAGGGAATAGTACAATGGTGACAGGTACAAGTGAGAAAAGTAAAGCTACGCATGCAGGAAAGAGACACACCAGGAAAATATAATGTTAAGTGAAGTGAATCAGACACAGGAGCTTAAACACCATATGGCATCACCTCTCATTTGAATAAGATAAAGAACAAAGAGCCAAAAAAAAGATGTCAGAAAATAAAATGGGGATGTAGATATTCTCCAAATGTAAAGAGGCCCAGGAGACCTAGGGTGAAGGGAGGACTAGAGGGAAAATAAAAAGATTTCTGATGTGTCGGGTCCTTGTATCAAAAACCCACAGGGAATATAAACATTCAGTGTCACAAGTGTGAACTAAAAACAGTAATAATCATGAAAATGGGGAGAAGGAGTAGAGAAACCATTGTGAGAAAGGAAGCCAGGATCTGAAAGGGAATAAAAAAGAATCAAGGTGTGTTGTGCTTGTTATATACTCCTTAAACGGACTGTAAACTTCAGGCATAACAAATAGATGCTAAGAGAAAGTTTAGCTGGGAGGTGAGTGAACGGGGTTGTGCAATTCTAAACAGAGAGATCGGAGAAGGACTCACTGCGGGAGTCAGAGGACTGAGACAAGAAGTGTTAGAAAGAGGGTCCGGGACCTGGTACAGTGAGATTCCTTACAAAACTTAGTCAAAAGTGAGATGCTTGTAAAAAAAAGTTGCATATATACTTGCTTGGAGTCTGGGGAAAAGGATATGTTTAAAGTATAGCTTTGAGAGCCCTATATAGGGTATCAGAAACCATTCATTCAGCAAGTACATACTGTGCATCAATTATATGCCAGCCAACTGCTGGCTCAAAGGATGGACTACAGTCAATGAAACCTATAAAAAAATTTTTTGCATGGAACTCACTGTTACCTTAAGAGTGGAAAAGACAATAAAGTATTGTAGGTAGTCTGATGCTCAATTTTATATGTTGGTTTGGTGGAGGTACAAGTATTTGGTGAAGCATTATTCTGAGTGTTTATATGAGGAGAGATTCAGATGGTATTAACATTTAAATTGGTGGATTGTAAGTAAAACTATTTCCCTTTTCCAATGAGGAAAGGCAAATCCTTAATAGAATGAAGGATTGACCTCTACCATAGAAGAAGAAATTCTTCATCAGGCATATATAGAGGGAGATAGTAGGAGGATTAAACCGAAGTGTAAATTTATTTACATTTCATGTACACGTTATGTATAGCCTAATTATAATTTTATAGACTATTGTCACTATATGTGTCTTTTGACTATCATCTGCCACATAAGGTATACTGTGGTATTTTTACTTGTGTCAATGTCTATAATAAAAAAAATTTAGACTTTATATCAGTTTTGTTCATAGATTTGGAGATTAGAAATGTTCCGTCTGTAGTCCTCTGCAGACCGAGACCCCTGGTGTCACCAGAACAAGAGAAGGCAGAACTCTGGGTCCTGTATGGAATCACTCATGAAGAAATTGGGGAAGCAAAAGAATTTGAAAAGAGGGCCAGAGGGTTAGCTCAGTGGTTCCGGGGCCTGGCTCACAAGCCCAAGGTCCTGAGTTCGATCCCGGTAACCACATATAATGCTGGGCGTGGTGACTCAAGCCCACCAACAATCAATATCACATACCACAGTGTCGGGCGTGGTGGCTCACGCCTGTAATCCCAACACTCACTCGGGAGGCAGAGACAGGAGGATTGCTGAGTTCACGGCAGCTTGCCTGGGCACCATAGTGAGCTCAGGGCCAGCCTGAACTACAAAGCGAGACCCTGTCTCCAAAAAGCAAAAAAAAAAAAAAAAAAAAAAAAAAAGAATTTGAAAAGAGAAGCAGTGAAAGACTCTGAAAGAAGAAGACACCTAGATGAGAAAAAAAATGACTTTCTTGGGCCGGAGATTTAGCTCAGTGCTTCTGGCGCCTGCCTCGCAAACGCAAGGTCCTCAATTCAATCCCAGTAACCACATACAATGCTGGGTGTGGTGACTCATGCCCACCAGCCATCAATACCACATACCACAGTGCCAGGCGTGGTGGCTCACGCCTGTCATCCCAGCACTCAGGAGGCAGAGGCAGGAGGATTGCTGAGTTCAAGGCTCGCCTGGGCTACATAGTGAGCTCAGGGCCAGCCTGAACTACAAAGCGAGACCCTGTTTCAAAAAAAAAAAAATAAAGAAAGGAAAAAAAGAAAAGACTTTCTTGTAGGAAGTATGGAGGAGTCACTCAGATCAAAGTGACTACAAAATCAAGTAAAATGAGATAAACGTCCTCATCTCTGGATGGACAACAGAGTCTTCACCGGTGGGATGACCATATCCCCTAGTGCAGGGAGTCCCAGGCTCCACACTGACCTTCTCTTTAAGGCTGACACAAGAGACCTTCATCTTCTCAGAACACTGGCTCTGCAAGGTTCACTGCTGCAGTCCTCTCTGGGGAACCTTTAAATCTACAGGAAAACTTCTCGACCAAAATCACGGCCCCTCCTTCCCACTGTGGGCTTATGGATGATGAGGGAACAAGAGGGCTATCCTCCTCGCCTGGGTTCAGGATGACAAGGAAGGGCCATGCCAAGTGTCCCCTTTCTTCCTGCTCCGCCTCCTGGATTCTCAGCTACTCCCATAAACCTTATGGATAACCCCCCCCCCCCATCTTCTCTTGCTCTGTTTCCTTGAGACAGAGTCTCACTACACTGTCCAAATCAGCCTCAATTCACGGTGGTCCTCCTTAAGAACTTCCCACCTTAGTTGCTGCTGCCAAGGCACCCAAGACATAGGGTGTGAATGCCATGGACCCCGGGGGTTTATTTGTACTCCTTTCACTCGCATGCATGTATCTGCTTGCTCAGGAAACTCCACAGGTAGTCTAGGAATGAGCGACCTGTGTCAGAGCAGTTTGGTGGCATGGTAGGAATTTTTCTCTGATATATAGTTTCTTTCTTTTTTTTACTAGTATATAGAAACTTTCTAGTAAAAGGGAGAAATAAGAGCTGCAGGGCAGAGAGCAGGTGTTACCTGTAGTGACTTCCTTGAGCAGGTAGGAATGGATAGCACGTATCCCATGAGTGGAAATGCTGGAGCAGGGCAGGTCCATGGCCAGTTCTCCACCATAAAGGGATGGAGGGTAGGCTTAAAGTGTCGTCATGGAGAGACAGGAAGTTCTACTTGTGGGAACATTTCTCAAATCTGTTTTCTTAGTGACATAGGAAGAGAGATACTCACAATGTACTCGAAGACAGTGCCTGACCCTTGGCCACTGACCCAACAACGAGGTCTCAGAGAAGTTCTTATCAGTATTCCTAAAGAGACTTTGTAATCTTTTAGTTTTATAAATTTTTTTAACAGAAACATATTTTTATTTAAAATATAAAGTGAAACAAACGGTTTGCTATTTTACTTCTCACACAATTCATTTTGCTGAGCACTTTAGGTTCTCGAATCTTCTTCAAAGCAAGAAACAACCTCATGCTTAAGTGTTTTAGAATCAGTCATGTTTTTCTCCTGTTGCTACATTGGGGGGTCTTTCAGGGTTCCTGAGATCCTAACCAGAGAATTGAGAAGAACACCAAAGAATAGCAGCAGGATCCAAGATTTACTTGAAACAAGATTCACTCCACAGAATGTTATCAAACCAGCGGGAAGAGCTCACAGCACTGAGGGGTTCAGTTTGAGTGTTACGCTTTGGAGTAGGCCGGAAGATCTGCTCTGAAGCAATACTCCTCCTGATGAGCGGCTTACCTCAGCCAACTCTTTAGTGCAGTGAAGTTTTCAGTCTTTGACAGCCCTTGGGAGACCCCTCACAGGGAGGGGTTCAAATCTGCACAGTGGCAAGGCAAAGTGGGACGGTTTCAGTCAAGGACCATGACATGCCACTGGATATGTGCCTGAGGACTTACAGTGTACAAGCTGAGTTACCTCCCTCCCTTTCATTTAGACCTGGACATCCTGACTCTGGACTAAGGTCTCGGGGGTCTCAAGCTCCAGAAAGAAGGCTCCAGGATGGGACCTCCCTCCCCCAGTTGTTTCTGTGGGTACCTGATGTTTCAGACCCAGGCCAGAATGCAGACTCCAAGGCAGGCTGACTTTCCCATCTTTCTCCAGCCTATTTCTTAGCTCCCTTTTACCTCACGGCTGCTTGAAGCTAACTGAACTTGATATCTCAGCTTCAATGTGTCCCTTCCAAAAAACAAAGCCACCAGCTCTCATGGATTTTTAATGGGATAATTTATGAAAATGAATTAGTCTAATAACTGATGCATGCAGTGGATACACGGATAGACTAGCCATTGTCATTCCCAAGCCTCTGCATGTTATTGGTTCCTGCTGCATTGGTGATCGCCTAAAACTCCCATCCATTTTTACCATTACATTTTATAGAATTCCCTCTTTGAAAGTAAATAACCTATTAAAATCTTTGAATGTCCAATTCTATCTCATTGTCATTTCTCCAAATCAGTGCCTTTCCTGAGTGGTAAATAGAATAATGCCAACCCCAGACCACTCGTATCTACATCCTGATGCCCAGAATGGATGAATTTTGTGTAGTACCTAGAAAAGGGGGAATTGAGGCACTATATGGAATTAAAGTTACAAGTAAACTATTTTAAAATAAGAGATTATTACATATTATATGAATGGATCATTGTAATCAAACATCCAAAAAAGTAGAAGAATGAGGCAGAAAATAAGAGACAGAGATAGAAGAGAAGGCCAAGGTCTTCTATTGGTAGTTTGAAAGCAGACAGAAAGCTATAATCCAAGGAGAACAGGCCATCTCTTAGACCTTGAGAGGTCCCAGATGTTTGATTTCTAGCTCAGTTAGATAACAAAGGACTTCTGCCCTTTCAGCATATAAGAGCAATTGGTGTTGTTTTAACCCATAAACTTGTAGTGATATTTGACAGCTGAAACAGGAAATGAGTTTCCTGACTTTTCTACTACTACTCAAGACTTTTTTTACCATGTAGGGAGTAGAAGACTGACGAGGAAAGAGCTTTTCTTCTTTTTCTTTCCTGCATTAGCTACTGAAATTTCTGGGTAGAGTGTTGCATTAACTACCAATGAGAATTTCAAGCTCTTTTGCCTGGCCTTTGCCGTCTTCAAAATCCCTGCCCAAACCTACTGTTTTTCCATTTCTTACTAAGGACATATTATACGACTAGAGTATTTTCCCTGATCTTTCCTTGCCTACATCAGCTTTCCCACTTCTGGGTTCACATACCTGATAGTAACAACCTACAGGAAGAGAGGATTAATTTAACTCACAGTTTCCAAGGTTTTCGCCAGCTAGCTTCAAGGCAGGAAATTGTGGTGAAGGACATGGAGGAGCAAAAGTACTGATTCCATTGTGGTTGAGAGGCAGAGCACAAGGAAAGAGCCAGAAGGAAGGGAGAGGCTTGGAAGCCGAGCTAGCCCTCAAGGTCACACCCCCAAGACTCGTCTGGATGCACCGGAACTATGCTGTTCTCCTTCCTCGGTGTCTCTCAGGTCAGTCAAGCTCATAGTCAAGATTAATGATGACTCTTCTATCCAGAATCCCATCTCTCTTTAAATTTCTGACTTTTTCTTTCTCTTCTGCATCCTCATCCTCTCACCTAAGGTAGGTGTAATCATTCTCACATCATAGATGTTATTGAAACCATCACTTACTGAGGGTGGGAGGAATGACTGCCAAAATCGCTTGAAGAAGCTTGTAATGTGTTGTTTCCAAATGAAGTGTTTCTCGTGTATTTTAACAATGATCGTAATGATTATCCGTGTGGTTTTCTAGCTTGTATTTGCACTAGGACTCTTATAAGGTGATTTTTCAGCATCATCTGTTCTAGATAGATTTAAGCTTTATGGAATATCTTTGTTCTAAGGTTTAAATATTACACCTCAAAATAAACTCACCAGGAAAGATTTAGAGTAAAAGTAAGAATATAGTGACAATTTTAAACAAAATAAAAGACTTGACCTGGTAGAGAGTCACTGATGTTGGTGGGGATGGTTGGAAAATGAACTACATAAAGTATGAAAAATTTGGGATTGATTTACACAAATGCCCATTTGTCATGGTAGCAACGAAAATGACTTTCTTTCTCTCCCCGTTAGCAAAAACTGTACTCTCCAGGATGGTTAATAGAAATTCAATTATCATATTTGAGCCTGATTTGTAGACATTTCCTTTTGCTGCTGCTAATAAACTCGGATGTTCATTTGTGGAGTACAATATATTTAGCTGAAAAGTGTGAGATGCTGTAGAATTTCCTGGACTTGGACATCGGAGAGGGGTGTAATTTAGAGCAAATCTAATCATAGGGTGGTTTCAGAGACTGGCTGGGTTTGCTGCGCTGGGAAGAGAGATTATACTGCTCCTGGCAGATGCCGTGCTGTGTGTTCATCACACCCCTCTGCTTAGAGCACTGGCCCACCTATCTCCTTATGCTACTGGGAGGAGACAGTGTTATCCATCATTACTTAATTAGCTGATAATTAGGGAAGCCACAGGACAACACAGTGCCTCATTCTGGGAGCAGTCAGCAGAGACTTCAGATAAAATGGCCTTCGAGGTTCAGCTACTTCCCTTCTTGCTCATCAGGATGTGTCTACTCACACCACACCCCTTTCATTTCGTCTTTGTTCATCTTCACGCAGTATCTACCATGCCATTGACTAAGGAAGCACTAGGACTCAGCTTTTCCTAGTGAAATCAAACCCTAATAAAAGTTAGCTCAATTTGTTCTTCAAGCCATCATTAGAGCCGCTGTTCTCCTCACCCTTGCAATCATGAGCACCTACAGAGTGCTCATTACACTCCAGGAACCATGCCTAAAACCGGTGGAAGCCTAAATGGCTTATTATGACATGGAGTAGAAATGGAACTAGAGGAGACCTACCTGGCACCAGCCAGGAGAGTGTGGTGGACTTGAGGACACGCTACCGAGGTTCACATCCTGATGTTACCTTTTACCAGCTGCTTAACTTGGAAAATCCCTTAACTTCTCTGTGACTCAGTTTCCCTATCTAAACAAGGCAATACATGATAGAACCTACCTCATGTTATGTGTCTGAAAGAGGAATTAAATGAATAAAGTGCAATGCATAACAAATACCATAAGCTCAATGGGTATTGGGTAATTTTCTTATTGATAAGGGATGGAAAAAATGTAATCCACTTTCATGTCACTGAAACCTAATAGATGTCTTGTGTCACAAGAGCTGCTCAGTGTTCTAAATGGAAGGAAAGAGTGACTTGTAAGGACTCACCATTCATCAACTGATTCTTCTGGTAATCTGGATCATTGGTGAATTAAACGTATCCATATTCTAAACCTTGAACACTTTGAATATTATTTTAGGTGGCAAAAATAACTTTTCATACGGGGTTAGGTAAGTAATCTTGCTATAAGGTTTATTTTCACTTAACAGGAGACCTCAGTGTAATCCCAAGATTTCTTAGACAAAGAGGTCAGATAATAGAACCACAAGTTGTATGATGAGCTTTGAAGACCGAAGAGGATTTGCAGCCAGGAATATAGACGAACATGATAGCTTGAGTCTCACATTTTTCCCCCAGGGTCCATATGCTAATGAATTGGTTGTTACCCTATGGTGCTATCAGGAGTTTGTGGAACCTTTAAGAGGGATGTTGCTATAGAGACAGAACACTGGAGAAGGTAAGGTAATTGATCCCCTTGTATAGCTAATAAAGGAATGGAGTCATCCCTCCACCTTGACAGTAGATTTTCTGACCTCCAGAAGAGTTAGTAATCATTTGTATTGTTTTAAGCCCTGAAGTTTGTGGTAATTTGCTATAGCAATGATAGGAAATGAATATGATTATGTTTTAGGAATAGTGTATAGATAATAAGAGTTCAGAGTCATTTGTCTCCAGCTCCCTCTGATAATTATTAGTCTTCTCATGCATCTGCAGCCCAGCCCACCCAAATCAAAGGTACTTCTGAAAGTCTCCTGATTTAATCACTATTTTGGACCTGGAAAATAATATGTGCGGTTGCATTTTGTATTTAAAATGGGTATTTATATTCACTCAAACTTACGTCTTTAACAATTTATGATGATATTGAATTTGGGCCTTCACGATCTGTAAAAGGAGAGACCATGGTGAGAACAAAGGTACTTGGAGAAAGGTGGGTGTCGATGGCTGGCCAGGTATCTCTTCAGAGGCGGCGCTGACAGGCAAAGCCTCAGGGAAGATTTGCTGTGAATGACAAAAATGATTTTAAACGAAATCTTCATTCAGCTGCTAACAGGGTCTAATTTATGTGCAAGTTATAATTTGCAGGTATTTGATAGTTAGTCTCCACCCTTCCATCAAGGCGATCTGAAAGCTGGCAAGTTACCTGGCTGGCAGGGTGTTTAACTGAATTCAAAGTATTATCCCAAACGCATCCCTCAAAAATTTCTCACTGTAGGGAAAAATACTTTCTCTAGGTGTGCCTTCAAAATAAATGGCTAAAGAGCCCTAAGTAATTTGCTTCGGCACAGCTGTCCGCATTCCAGCACACAGCTATCTTTGACCCTGGATATGTGTCGTTACTGGTGGGAACGGACCAGAGGACCAAGGGCCACACAGTGAACATCCTTGCGGTTCCCTACACGTTCAACTCCTCACCGACATTTTCCACGAGTCAAAAGCTCAAATGATCCGAGATGTTTCTAGTACTGTAGTCGATTTCCCAAACCCTTCCTTTCTCAGCAGTAATTAGAGCAGCGGCTACCTGATGTCCTTATCTTGGTCATGATGTTGTACGGGATCCATTTTAAATGGCAGCATCAAAGTTTTGCTGCAACGGGAACAGGGAGAGTCCCCCCAAAAGAGTGCAATACAAATAACACTCCTGTTTGGAGACAAGGGACTATAGGTTTATGAGGTTACACCAACTATTGGTAGATTTAGAGAGTCTAGGTGTGAATTTATGGCTCAGACTCTAGATGAATTGATCCCTGAATATGAGAGCAAGCCTCGGTGGACCAGTGTGTATAATTCTCTCCTTCATGGACCATTTGGGGAGGTAACTGGTCTCAGATGACTGTGCCAGGATAAGGGAAGGTATGTGTTGAGAAGAATCCACAGTGGCTTTAGGAAGCCTGGGACAGTGTCTGTGTCTTTTGTGTGTGTGTGTGTGTGTGTGTGTGTGTGAGACAGGGTCTCTCTTTGTAGTTCAGGCTGGCCCTGAGCTCACTATGGTGCCCAGGCAAGCCTGGAACTCAGCAATCCTCCTGTCTCTGCCTCCCGAGTGCTAGGATGACAGGCGTGAGCCACCACGCCTGGCTCTGTGGTATGTGGTACTGATTGCTGGTGGGCATGAGTCACCATGCCCAGCATTCTATGTGGTTACCGGGATCGAACTCAGGACCTTGCACTTGTGAGGCAGGCGCCGGAACCACTGAGCTAAATCTCCGGCCCAGTGTCTGTGTTTTTATCCTACTTACTACTTAGAGATTTTTTTTTAATCTTATAAAAAACTAAGTGCCATAAAATTCAAACTTTTAGCACTGGAAAGACTTAAAAATTAAATTCTCTAACGAGCAATGGAAAAGTATGAAGTCATTTATAGGGGTTGGAACCTACTTGCTTGCAGCTTCACAGAATTATACAGCACAGAGCTCCTGAGAGAAGAACTACAGTCTTTGTTCTGTGTTGTCAGAGCAAAAGTACATGAAACCGATGAGTTTATAAAGAAAAAACAAGATTTGTTTGGACCCAGGACTTTGAGGTTGGAAAGTCCAGGTTTAGATGGTAACATACAGACTCACACTGCATCATAATGTGAAGGTGTCTCTCAGTGGGAGAAGGTGCACAAGCATGGAAGGCCTATGGGAAAGAAGCCAAGCACATGAAAGGAACTTGCGTTTAAAACAAAAGAAAACAAAACACAACAGCCCTTTTTTTTAAAAGAAGTTTTTAGAGACAGGGTCTCACTTTGTAGTTCAGGCTAGCCCTGAACTCACCATGTACCCAAGCTGCCTCACACTCTCGGCACCCTCCTGCCTCTGCCTCCCAAGTGCTAAGATTAGAGGTGTGAACCACCGTGACTGGCTCAGAACCCAGTCTTTTAATAGCTAATTTCTTCCTGGAGGTTGTAACCTACTCCCAGTCCAACACTAATCCTTCATGAAGGTGGAATCCTTTGATTTAATCACCTCCCTGTAACCCCCGTCTCACTTCAGAGTTTTTTTTTTTTAAATTGAATTCTTTATTGGTACAATTTATATAAATCTCAAAATCACATATAACATTGGGAAATTTGTACCAGTATATGCCACAAGTTAATTCTCATTTTTACCCATATCCCTACCCACTCCCCCCTCCTCCCCCCTTTATACATGCTCTTTTATTTTCTTTCTGTATTATATTTATTCCTTCCCTTCATCACATTCCCACACCAAGTTTCCTATAGAAATATTCCACTCTATAAAAGCTGTCCTACTTTTTAGAACTCATTTGCATCTACAGGTATTCAGAGTTTTATCCCCTCTCAATACCATTCATTGGGCCGGAGGGTTAGCTCAGTGGTTCAGGAGCCTGCCTCACAAGCTCAAGGTCCTGAGTTCGATCCCCGGTAACCACATAGAATGCTGGGCGTGGAGACACGCCCACCAACAATCAACACCGCATACCACAATGCCGGACGTGGTGGCTCACGCCTGTCATCCCAGCACTTGGGAGGCAGAGACAAGAGGATTGCTGAGTTCGCGGCAGCTTGCCTGGGCACCATAGTGAGCTCAGGGCCAGCCTGAACTACAAAGCGAGACCCTGTCTCAAAAAAAAAAAAAAAAATATATATATACACACACACACACACACACACACACACACCATTCGTTGCGTGGGACCATGATTCTAGCACATGAACTTGTGGAAGAAAAATGGTCTCCAAACATAACATCTATGAAACAGGCTCTGTCTAGGCTTATACTATACAATGGTTTATTTAACTAAACTAAGTGATTTCAGATCCCAGAAGTGAAGCTAAATTTAGTGCTGCATTAGTGAACAGAAGACATGGCTGATATAGATAAAACTATTAGTTTCAGACCCTGATCTGGATTTCAGTGTCAGCTAGCTGACTTCCTAGTTTCGGTATATGAAGCAGTTCATTGATGTGTGTGTATCTCTGTTCATCTACATCATGAATCGGCACCTCTATCGCGTCTCCGTGTTGTCCCCAAGGTGGGCTCAGAGTGCACGCTGTTCAGGTAGGAATGATAGATGTGATTCTCCTTTGCACAGAAACTATGGAATAGAGCATAATGCCCCTGTCTGCGAGCAGATGCCTGCGGAGTTCTGGTCGACTTCGGGATCCCAGACAAGGTTCTCTGGGTCTTTGCTATCCTGCCTTGATTTCACTGTGGTACTGAGAACAGCCTGAGCGAGCCCCAGGCACCAGTTCCTTTGCTCTTCTTTTATAAAAGCCCAAAGACCTCAGAGACTATCAACTTCCTACCTTTTTGAAATTCTAGATTCATTTTTAAACAACCCCAAACCAGGAGAAATGACATAAATGTGTAAACTGCAAACCTCCAGCCTGTCTGTCTTCAGAGTAATGACACAAGCGGATCGATAGCACTTTAATTGGGTTGCTAAATTCCCTGGGCTTCCAGAACACGGATCACAAATAGAAACCTGAAAACATTACATCAGGTTCTTTCTTCCTAATATATCACCTCGGCTCTTTGAGAAGATGATATCTAATTTTAAGACATATATAACTTGAATAGGAACTAAAATGCCTTTTACAGTATAGTAGGGAAAAATAATGAATGAGTGTCGTCCTCCTTCACCTAGGACTCCTGTGTCCACGATGTCACACTGACCGAGTTTCATTTTGTGATCTGACTTGGAGTTCATCTTCCAGGTCCTGAGTGAGGGGTGCCAGTACTTATGAGAATGCAATTCAATATGTGGGTGAAGACATGAAAATTCATTGGTGTCTGCTTTGAAGTCATAGTTTAGAAATGCATGTTGAAAACAGAAGTTTGAGCTTTACAGCAAGTACTTTTAGTAAAATTAGACAGATCATAGCCTGTTATTAATTACCTTTTTCTAGCTCCCGAGGACAATGTGTTCTTCAGTTAGGGATTTAGCTCAGTGGTTCCAGTGTCTGCTTGGCAAACACAAGGTTCTGAGTTCAATCCCAAGACCCACATACCACAATGCTAGCCAGGGTGGCTCCTCCCGCCTGTAATCACAGTGGTATATAATTCCAGTGGGAGGCAGAGGCAAGAGAATTGCTCTCAGCTTGAGAGTAGCCTGGGCTACATAGTGAGTTCAGGGCCAGCCTGCACTACAAAGTGAGACTGTGACTTAAAAAAAAAAAAAAAAAAAAAAAAGTGTTCTTTGGGATATAGTAACTTGAGTTCAAATTTGAGAACCTATAGTATCACATAGAATTATATGACTATATTTCAACTGACTATATTTCTCACTTTATAAACTCAAGCACATTGTGCCATTTTAGTTAATTTTTTTCTTGTTTTATTATCTCTTCATTGTCAACATGCATATATGTCATTTCCAGGAGTATAATTAGGCAGAGTTAAGGAATAGTCAATCATGCAAATAGGAAGCATCATAGTATACACTTCCTTTTCTTTATATGATCATTAAATTCAACTTAAATTCCTTTCAGAAAAAAACCTCATGTGATATGGGGAACATTTTTATTCTATTTAAAATTTGTATTTCCACACTTTTACGGTAATACTATTTCACTCTCTTTTCCTATAAATAATACTGTTGGTAGAGACTACCATTTAAACTTAGTAGTGAATTCTCATTATATTGGGGTTCAAATGTAATAACACATGTTAAACTAGTTTTTTTTTTTTAATGTAGTCCAGGCAAGCCTGGAACTCAGCAATCCTCTGGCCTCTCCCTCCCCAGTGCTGGGGTTACAGGCGTGAGCCACCACACCCAGCACTGTGGTGTGTGGTACTGATTACTTGTGGGTGTGAGTCACCATTGCCAGTATTGTGTGTGGTTACCAGGGATCTAACAAGGGACCTTGCACTTGCGAGGCAGGTGCTGGAACCATGGAGCTAAATCACTCTTGACCAGTTAAACCACTTTTGACCAATTGAATAAGTGATTACCTAGATATAAACTCAAAATTAATAAAGCTATTGTAATTCTTTTATACTGTTGGATATACTCTCGAGAGACTAAAGACTTAGCAATAAATTAGTGTAGTGTACATTTCTTGACTCCTTATTATATGTGAGGCATAGGGTATGAACTGGAAAATCAGCAGATGTTGATAATCAGAGGAAACAGAGATGTGTGTATGCTCCAATGTGAAAATTAGCATGAGGCAATAGATTTAGTAACAGATATTCTTGGTGCCCAATAAAGGTTTAATTATTACTGAAACATATAATAAGATGGCAATACTTTTACCACGTTCTAACGGTAAAGTGGAAAAGCAACCATGGCAAGAAAAGATAAACCGACAGAGAAAGACAGTATACGCAAGATGGATGGACACTAGTGAGACGTAAAAAAGGCCACAGTTAGGTTAAAAATAACAAAAAAAAAAAAGAAAAAGAAAAAATTGGCCCAACACAGAAATAATAAAATTTAAAATTTTTAAAAGTCACATATTTGATTTTAAAAAGTTATATGACTGTGCCGGGTGTGGTGGCTCACGCCTGTCATCCCAGCACTAGGGAGGCAGAGGCAGGAGGATTGCTGAGTTCGAGGCTTGCCTGGGCTACATAGTGAGCTCAGGGCCAGCCTGAACTACAAAGCGAGACCCTGTCTCCAAAAATAAATAAATAAATAAAATTTTTAAAAAATTAAAATTAAAAAGTTATATGACTACCCTCAGACACATGGTGGCAAGATTCCTTTCTCTCATAGAATCAGATTTTTCTCTTTTTCCAAGTGGCTTGCAGCAAATTCTCAGAGTAGTTTCAAAGTGCCCTCCACAAAGTTATCAACGCAGATGAAGTACATTCCCTTGATGTTTACTATTAGCAGATTGTCCTGAGATAGGGTTTCAGTCTCTCTCTCTCTCTCTCTCTCTCTCTCTCTCTCTCTCTCTCTCTCTCTCTCTCTCTCTCTCTTTCTCTCTCTCTTTCCCACAGACATGAAAAACATTCTTGCCAGCCGGATTAAAAATTCAGATAAAATAATAGTACGAATAGTAATTTCTGCTTCACATTAGCCTCACCGCGGTTCTATTGGCCTTCTGGCTTGACTGACAGCAACTGTAGATGAAGAACACTCAAAATGAATAACATGTGTGCAGTGTTTACCAGATGCAAAGTGGACTAGAAGCACTGAAGTTTACTGCTGTGACTTTAATAGAGAATTCTTTACAGAACGTTACATGAAGTAGCAGGGCTAGAATATACAGTAATTGAGAGAAGGGTACATGGAAAAATAAACTCTCCTGATGTTATGTATTAGATTCCGCAGTGGTCTCGGGGCATGTCTGATGATCTTAATTCATTTAGCGGGCTGGAGCGATCCTTCCCTTAAGCTTCTATCATCTCAGCGTACATAAGGCTGTACTGGCTAACATTAAGAAGGAAACTTGTAAAATGTTTCTTACAAAAATAAATCACTTGAGTATCCAGATATGTAAGAGCTTAATTCTCAAGATCTGGCATGTTTAAGATTCGCATTCTTTGGGCTCTCAGTCTGAAGCAGAGAAGAAAACATTCTTTTACGGCTGAAGTTTAAGAATACATTAACTACGAAGCAGTAATTAAGGCTTTTCTTAGTGTGCCAACTAGGGTGCCTAGAATCACTGAAAGATTGCAAGATCCCTGGATGTATTGGCCACTTTCATTAAAAATAATTCCCAGATATTTTTAAGTGGCTTATATCTGAGATTTACTGCTGCATTTATTTGGTTTTTGTTGCTTTCTGTGATTCCAATTTTAGGGTAATGTTCTATCAAAAAAAAAACTTGCAAAAACACACTAGAAATGTGCTCTGTGAAGGAGGCTGTAGTTAGCCCAGTATTTTAAGATTTGTTCACTGAAAAAAATTGGGGGTGGGGGGTAGATAAAACAAATGCTGCCCATAAAGTACTCTGAGGTCTGATTTTTTTTTTTTAATTTCAGATTCTTTTCACAGGGCTTAAGTCTTTTGTCTCAGTATTTATGGCTTGGAGACCCAGTCTTTTACTCTGTGGATAAATAAACTACTGGGGAGGTTTCTATTAGGGTGGCAGAAAGGAGAGAAGGAAAAAAAAAAAAAGCTAGATGTATTTGTTTGATATTTATACTCCAATCTGGCCCTGGGCAAAGCCAAGAAGGAAACACAATCTCCGGTCTATCCATCACTCAATTTCCTCTGCATACTGTGGTCGCCAACCTTCTCACTTGTGTCTTCCTTCTCCCCTCCTTCCCACACCTGTGGTCAGCTCATTCAGGGCTTACTCAACTCCTTCAAGGGACATTTTGAAAGTGGGGAATTTACTGTACATTTTTGGATCCTCTAATTATGACTCGTAGAACTTCTTCAACTTGTAAAATGAGCCACATTAATGGGATACATTAGAATCCAATTAGAGAGGAGTTTATTCTATCTGGAGAAAACTGCACATCAGATTGCATTTCTGGGTTAGGGGTGAAAAAAAAAAGAGAGGGAAGGAATTGTGAGTGATAAAAAGTCAGTGTTAACTCACGGAACATGCGGCCTTCATTGATCTTATCATACAGAAGGAGAGCAGCCTGTCTTCAAAATCATAACTTTTTAATGCCAGTGACTTGGCCACAAGAAGGATTCAGTCTGGGAGTTCATCTTCAGTATAAAAGTGGTCAGCCTGATATGTCTGCAAAGGTCACACAGTGTGTTTTGATATCTGTTTTGATATTTGATATACATATCTAGAGCATGTTCTCTGGCTTACACTTGCCCTTTAACTCCCAGTACAGGAAATCTGCTGTTAGGAAAGACTTGTAAAATGTTTATGACATTTAAGTCATGCACAAGACTTCTTATTCAGGAAGAATGAACTATAAAATTTGCATATGGTGTCCAGCATTTGGGCCCAGAGTCCCATATTTGGCCTCCTAAAATCTTGGTACGTAAATGTTTCATCCCCTAACGATTTGATATTTTTTCCAATGTTTCTTTTCATTTTTTAAACAAATACTTCATTGTTTAGGCCATAATTGACCTCTGGTACCATCCAAATAAATTATCCATTATATCAGTATCCCATCTTGTTCACATCCATGTTAGCATTAAAATGTAGAGAGGACTTTTTACTATGTGATATAAATGTCTTATTGAGTGCAATGTAGGAAGCTACATGAAAATATTCAATGAATATGACCACACTCGGTACAAGAAACCATACTTGCATTTTATGGAGAACCAGCTTTGGATGTTTGATATCAGTGTTCACTAGTTATAGTTTCGTTTTGTTTGTAACCATCTACCTACATAATAGATCAGCAACACAAGTAGACACATAATGAAAAAAATATTTCTCTTGGGGGTGTTTTAAAAATACTTTTAGATTTTCATAAACTTATGAATTTTCATTTGAAAAGACCATGGAATCGTGAAAAGCATTTTTGTGTTTTGATAAGAACTAACTGGGTTCCCCAAAGGTCCATATATTTGAAGCTTGTTTTCCAAGATGGCACTGAAGGAGGTGGGGTCTAATGAAAGGTCCCTTAGGTAGGTCACTGGGACATGAAGTTCCTCTTTTGTGTCCCTTTGTATTCTCACCAGAGCGTTATTATAAAAGGAGCCTGGCCTCTCTTGTCCTCACTCTTATTCCAGATACAGTGACTAACTTGCTTCTCTGTGGTCTCAGCCACTGTCGTCTATGACCGTAGATAACACAGCCACAAGGGCAGCCCTTCCTACACAGTCCACTCTATGTTGCTTGGACTTTGGGCCTGTAAGACCATGAGGTAAAAATGTCTCCTTTTCTGCATAACTACCTCGTGTCAGTATTTTGGTACAGTGATAACAAATAAATGAATATCATCAACCCCAGATAAAGGAAACCTAGGAAGAAGTAGCAAACGTTCATTTTGAATCAAAAAAGAAGATACTAGAAAAGGTAACAATGACTGTGACAGGAGCGTTTTCCCTTTGCTGAATTTTCTGAGATAATTCCTCTAAAATGTCCTCCTTCAGGGGTTACTCCACTTTTCATACTAGCCCTTCAAAATAAAGACTACGAGACATATTGTCAGTTTCATTGAACATACAGAGTTGTTCTACTTTGGAAAATGGTCTGCTCAAAATTAACCTGCATCTATATTTTCTGGGATATGAGTTTCAGAATGCCTCTCACTGGAAGCCTTTCCATTTTGACAGCACTGACATTTCACACCAGAGAATTTGGGGCAAACAAGCTGCCCTGTGCACTGTCGGATGTTTGGTGACACTCTCGGCCTCTACTCACCACCAGTGAGTCACTTCTGAAATTTACTTCTGTAAGTGGATGAGCTCTGGACCTCTATTGTGTACCGGGGTGCCCTAGTGAAAGTAGTCAAGCAAACCACGCACTTCAGGAGAGTGCTCACGCGAGAAGCTGCCAGTGACAACACGCACACTTAATGGTGTCCATCAAATGTGCACAAAATGGTGGCAAGAAAGACATGTGCTTAGAGGCAGTTCAGAATCAAAAGCAAAATAATTGGGCTCAACAAGGAAGGAAGAGGAGTGGTCACATATCTATTTTTTTCCCCTAGTGAATAAAACCCAAACTCCTTGCACGGTTGAGTTCAGCAGACAAAGTGAGCTAGATCAAGCCCCTGCTCCCTGACCCCTGACTCTGACTTTTACCAAACACATCACTTATAGCTCTCTGCTCCGTGCAAGTCCTTTTACTTAATGGCCCATGGGCCCATAAGCGCTGGCCAGCAGGCTGGGAAAATATGAGCTGACTCAACCAGATTTCATCCACCCGAAGCATAAATTCGAAGAACAATCTGAACCTGACAACCGGAAACTGACAATGTGAACCAGAGAAATAGTTGCGTCAATTTAATGGCAAAGTTGCAAAGTGACAATTCTACACAGTTTGATCAAGTGTCCACTCCCCACTTTGGCCTTTCTGAAGCCAGATCGTCCTGCCTCCTCTAACTTACACTGACCCTGTGGACTCAGTGATTTCTGTAGCCTGGGCTACCTTGAGCATGTCTCTGTTTTTTTTTTTGTAGGAAAAAAATGGGTTTATTTTAAAAACTATACATTTATTAACTTCATGGAAAATCTACCTAAGCTCACAGACATATCTTTCTTTCATAATTCCGTTGATGTCAGTAGGAGCATGAGTGTCCCTGTTATATCATCTTCATCACCTTAAAACTGTCAGTGCTGGGCCGGAGATTTAGCTCAGTGGTTCTGGTGCCTGCCTCACAAGCACAAGGTCCTGAGTTCGATCCCGATAACCACATACAATGCTGGGCATGGAGACACGCCCACCAGCAATCAATACCACATACCACAGTGCCAGGTGTGGTGGCTCATTACTGTCATCCCAGCACTCGGGAGGCAGAGACAGGAGGATTGCTGAGTTCGAGGCTTGCCTGGGCTACATAGTGAGCTCAGGGCCAGCCTGAACTACAAAGCGAGACCCTGTCTCAAAAAAAAAAAAAAAAAAAAAAAAAAAAAACCTGTCAGTGCTGACATTAAAAAGACGAGCACGACACATATTTCTTGAAGTCATTTATTTAGTGGTGACTGTGAAGCATATGTGGGGCATTCACTTTTGTATGTGTTGCCTGAGAAATTGAGTTTGAAAAAAATATTAAATTATCTGAGTATATTGCAATAAAATGTTATTGCCAAGAGCTGCCCTGCTTCCACCTGGGACAGTCCTCCACCGTGACTTAACAAATGAAGTTGGTCATGGCAATGAGAGGGAGAAGCTGCCTTTTATGGGATTGCCGTTCCCTCCAGCCAGGGCTAATGGGACATTTGTGGCCACCTTGTTCGTCGTGCTGAATACACCGCTGACTTTCCATTCTGGCTTCCCTCAACTTTTCCATTGGCTACAATTTAAAAATATCCTTTGACATGAATGTGTGAGTAGTGATGTATTCCTCGGTGGGAGCTCAATTTAGCGATGGGCTCTCAGGCCTGGAAAAGGCTGGTTTTCGGGGAGGGCGTCACTGCACACCCCGAGTGGGTTCGTTTCCTCTTTGAAAGGAAAACATGCTGCTACTGCAGGCTGATTTATCAGAATTTCTGTGCCGCACTCAGAGATGACTCACCAGCTGGGACAATAGAGATAGTCCTGAAAAAATAAATATGAGCATATTATTGCCTGTATTTCATATTGAAAAACAACCAAAAATACAATGGGGAAAAATTATAAAAAGTTACATGCCAAAAATATAAGATAAAATATTCAAAAGGGAACCCAAATGTGTTATTCATTCTCATAAATACAATATACCTATCTCATCTAAATTTAAAAATATTAATGAACAAAATAGACATAGTTATTTGAGCTGGAAATGTGCGTGCATGTGTGTGCGTGTGTGTGTGTGTGCGTGTGCGATACACTTTTAAAGACCTAGTCAATGCCTTTTGCAGAGACAACTGGATAAATTGCTCCACTAATTAAGAATTGTTAGAAGAAAATAGAAAAAAAATTTTCTAGAATGCTTCTGAAATGGGTCTGTCCATTTAAAATGACCATAAATGTTACAAAAAGTTTTCATATGACAGTAGTCTCACAGAGTGGCTTGTTTTGTAATGACCAGGGGTGAACACTGCTTAGATGGTGAGAACACGAACAGAAATAGAAGGAGCTACCCTTCCCATGTCTTCATGCTTACTCAGTATTTCTTTGTAGATTGTCCTCTGAGCGAGAGAATGTCTTTTGATACCAAACTTACGCTATGGATCGGCGGTGGCTAGCTCTCCATATCAGGGATCACGTTAGCCAGTCAGCAAGTGTGTGTAACCAGCTACGAGGATCTCTCTCCACAATACTTCCTCAAATTCCGATTAAGAGTTCTTCTGAAAATTTTTGGTCTTTCTATACAGTATGCAGTAGCTACCTTTACCTGTCATCTCATTTTCTGTTGTTTTACTCGGCCATGCTTCAAAAAAAGTCGATGGGAAATTTCAGAAATGACTCATGCATTTTAAAGCATGCGTCACCCTGTGTGGCCTGGTGGAATCTGCTTTGCCCGCCTGGGAAGTGACACGGCTGTGTCCCTGTGTCCATCCTGCACTCTCCTCCGCTTGCTAGTCCCTGGTGGCCTGTCGGTTATCAGACAGATGGCACCACTCCCCGGGGCTTTGTGAAGGCGATTTTTATTTTACTTAGTAGCGGCCCCAAAATATAAAAGTAAGGAGCCCTAGGAATATATATATATATATATATATATATATATATATATATATATATCCATATATTTATATATGTGAAAAGAGTTTTCCTAAGGAAGAAAGTGGTCAGGAACATTTTGAACCACTACAGTAATTTTTCTTTTTGATTTCAAGTAATCCGTTTCCTAAGCCTTCAGCCAGTTGAGATCCTGGAAGGTTATTTGGTTTGGTTTTGGTTTTTGTTTTTAAATTCCTACCTTCAGCTTCAAAGAGCACGGAACTTTTCATTCCAATAATGTCAGGCCATCCTCCAATCCAGATTTTTCTAGACCTCTTCACGTTCTCTTGTAGAAAACAAAATAGTTTTCCCATTGTTAGTATTCATGTGGTACAGACTACACTTTATTCATTTTCTTCTCTGTTTGATAAAGTTTCACAGAAAAGCTGTCATTTCTTTTTGACAAATTTTACCTAATTTCCATCCTCTTTCTCCCGTAAGAGAGAAAATGCTCCAGGTGCTTTCACAACCCTGGAAGGGAGTCTAGCAGGCAATTAAGGGCATGCATCCAGAATAGCCATTCATATGTGGAAACTTTTTTTGTGTGTGTTATGGGGCTAACCTTCTATGCCCAAGTATTATATATGTATTTTAGGATCAAAGTAGACATTTTCTTTAAGGGCTCCTTGTCCCTTATGACTTGCCACTCATAATTATTTGTATTGTTTAATTGTTTTTCTTACTGCAGCAAGCTGAGGTGGCCTGGTTAAGTTTCCTTAGAATTATAAGAGCAGCCATATATAAATGGTGTGTCTCCATTGGTTTTTACAGGAAGGCACATGAAAACCTCCCTATCCTCCTTTCATTCCACCACCTCACCCCATCAAATAATAAAATGGGGTGAATAGTTCTTCTCAGCATACATACAGTGACCCAACACAGCATGCAACATGATATCATAGAGCCCAACAATGCTTTTAGGTCAAGAATACTCCAACAGTCTACTGTCTTTCATTATGTATTGTGAAAATCTGTTTCATAGGAGCACAATGACTTGGGTATACAGAGTGTCATGTCATTTATTTACAGTAGTGTTACAGACTGTTTCCTAACACACATAAAGATGAACCTTAGTCTGATGTGAATGTACCTAGGATAGAGTTTCTGAGGACGTGATTAACATTAAATGAACCTGTTAGAATGAGTCTCAAGGCAATATTAATAGCGTCTTTATAAGAAGAGGAGATCAGGACTCAGGTACACAGATGCACAGAAGAAAGAAACTTGGAAGACAGAGCAGAAGGCAGCTACCCACAAACCAAAGAATGGTGACTTCAAATGGAATCAGCCCTGCTAACACCTCGACCTCAGAGTTTCAGCAAAATTTTAAAAAGACAAATTTGATTGTTTGAACCATTTATGGTAATTGGTCATGGCAGCGCTCACTGATTTATTTGAACAATTGGAGCTAACCAGTTCTGATACTGTAAACTGTTGTATTGCAAAAAGTAATAGGAAATTTTGTTATACACATTTTCTAAAAAATAGCAGCTATTAACACTTTAATGAGTTTTCCTCTAGTCATTAATACTGAATTCTAGCATTTTTGTTATTATTAAATACTCATAGTAAGAAGTATCATTAAGGCTGTACAGAGTTTTTCCATAAATATATTTAAACAGAACCTGAGTATTAGACATTAGATTAAGATTCCTTTTTATTATATCCCCCAGAATAGTATTAGTCATATAAAAGTTGTATTATATAAAGTCTTTTCAAATTTTGGTTTGCATTACATATTTAGAAGAAATATTTACTAGAACAAAGATTATAATTTAAAGTTACTATTGTTTTCCAAAAAGGATTGTACCATTCTGCTTACACAGGCAGTTTAAGCTAATACCTGCCAGAGACTTAGAAAATTAAAAGTATGTTTTCTTAAAATGCATTTACTTAAGACTAAAACTATCTTACCTTATTCAGAGCAAGAACAAACCATTTCACTTATTTTAGTTACTCAAATATTTTCTTCTTTTAATCTTGTTGTTTTTCAAATTAATAATGCTGTAAAGTAGAAATTAATCTAGTTTTATTTTCTATCCACTATTATTTGTTTTTTCTTGCCATATTGTAGTGGTTAGCACATTCGAACAATATTGAGAAAAAAACGGTAATGCCAGCTATCCTTGCTGTATACATTACTATTTGTTAATATCCTCATAATAGTCTTAAAAATTTCTACTGATAAATCATCAATGAACCTCAAGTTTAGCTCCTGATCGACCTCTATCTTTTCTTTTATTTCTACATAATTTTAGATTCAAATGCAACTGTAAAAATAATACAAGGCAGTTTCTTGTGCCATTTCCCAAAATTCTCCAGTGGTAATATTTAACATGACTATGGTATGGAATTACAGCAAAAAAAAATTTTTTAAAAAACCCTGAAATTCATATGAATCAACTTTGCAATACTATTTTTGTAAATGAAATAATGTGGAATCCATTGCAATACAAACTAGCAGTTTGTACTGCAAATAACAAAGATAAATCTTTTCACCAGTTATATGTGAATCCTGTCACTGCAATAATTAAGTTATTGTGATGCATTTTCCCATAAATTATGATGCTATTTATTGGTCTAATAGAAAGATTAAGGAACCACAGGGGAAAAAAAGGGCTAGATTGCAATTTTGCTTTGAAGAATTATAGATGGGTAGTTATTTCAACATGGTTAAGTGATTACATATGTTAAGTAATTCAGCCTTTAAAACAACTCTTGTCAACAAGCTATCACTGCTTAAATCAATGTCGGTCACATGAAGTCTCCATAGTAGTTTACGGCAATCCTGCCTACTCAATGCTTTTATTATCATTTTCATGAAGAGTTGGAGGGAATGTCATTTTTCATCAAAACCACAATAGCCAAATACCAAATTAGTAACTCTAATTCATTAGACAAAATGTAACAGGAAAACAAAACAAAACAAAAAAACAAACAAACCTAAAGTCTTCAATTTAGTTTGCAGATTAACTAAAAAAGATCCCGTGCTTATGAACTGAATGGGACTAGGACCAGCTGAAAATACTCAAAAGATGAAGGTGTGAGGATTCCTGCTAACTGCCGGCTTCCAGTGGATTTACTCTGGAAGAACTGTAACCAGAAACGTGTTGAAGGTTTAGAATTCAAATAACCCAGGTCCCTGCTATATGAAGCTTATTTGTTTGGCCAAAAGAAAGGAGTTGAACAGTATGCTTCTATATTTACACACTGGACCTGTGAATAGGGACGAATTCGAAAAAGCAAACAGAGACAAAGGAAGCAACTCCTGGGAAGACAGATGACGGCGTGTTTCGCCTGCAGCCCACAGGGCCAGACTCCGGTTGACTTAAGTAGACAAGATGGATTGGAAGGGTGTCAGGAGCCAAGGAAACCGAACTGCGGGCTGAGGCTTCCACTTAGCAGGAGTCTGGGTTGACGAAAGCCGGGGTCCCGGAACGGAGGCTGCAGGAACTCTCTGATTAGCACCTCGGCGCTAAAGTGACTTGAAAAAGCCCTAATTGTCTGTTTCATTGCTTCATCCTTGTTTCACACTTCGCATGATTTAACGTCCTGAGGCAGAGTCCGAGGGAGTCCGCACGCGCCTGTCCCCTGAGCAGAGCAAGGAAGCGCCTGGGGAGGTCTCCTGACGAGGGGGGGCTCCCTGACTCACGGCCATTCCGAGCTGCAGACACCAGCAGGAGAGAAACGTGTTCTCTGTTCAGAGGGGGCCGTGGACGTCAGGAACTCGCACAAACAACGCCGACCTCAGAAAAATGGAACTTCCAATCCCCCAAGCAGAAAACTGTCGTCAGCTGAGTCTCAGCTTTCCGTCAGGGAAACTAACTACAACTGAACACAGAACATAGCACAGCCAGCACATCACACTGAGGCTGTGATCAGATTTATCGGGTTCATGTTACGGTTTCTTGGGGCAAAGATGCACTCGATGATTGAATGACCACCAGCACCATTTCCAAATCAAGCTTTCATTATGAGTAGAGGATAGCAATTAAGCATCTAATCTGCATAATAGCTTTACCATTTTACCTTGGTAACATATTGGAAAATAATTTGTCCTTTATGGCTGAGAACATGGTCTCGCAGCCATATTTTATGAGAAATCCAAAGATGTTGTGTGAAAGAGAAAATAAAGAATTAGAGTAATTCCTTCAGTGGCTACTTAAAGGACTTCTTTATGCTTATGAGGATCTAAACCTGTAATTGTAAACACTGGCTGGACAAACACATTGATTTTTCTAACCTAATAACAATAAGAAAAGACCCGCAACTTATAAAAATTTGCTTAGATATCTAAAATCTGTCAGAATGAATGAAGGAGCTACGGACAGCCTTAAGGAAATTACTTGAAACATCTGTATCATCTTTCTGTTCCCTAAATTGGGAAAAGTCAGTACATCCCAAAGTACAGATTTTGAGAACATGTTTGTCACACTTAAGGAAAAAAGACCTTATCATTGTTGCTTATGGTCGAAATATGTGTCCATTTTGAACTGTAGCCTTTTGCATAAATAAAGGAGAAATTCAATTATCCCGTGTATTCACCTTCTGTGACTATCGTTTGGTTAAAAATTATATTGGCAGAGATTTATCTCAAGCAAAAGTAAGCATGCATACTTTCACTTCAGCTCTGAAGTCTAACACATAGCTCATCATTTGTTTCAGGTTTATTTTACCATGGTGATTTTTTTTAATTAATCACTAATCCACTTAGGCTAGTGCAATATGAGCACTTGGTAATCAGTTCTAAAACAGCAGCCCGGAGACACGCACAGCGGCTACTCCTCAGACTGCAGAAGCAGAGCAGCCTGTGAGAACGAGTCTTCCGGGAACGGAAGCTGCTCCTGTCCCGGGAAAGCCAACAGGACACGGGCACGGCCACCGCAGGGACGGTTTCCACAGAACGTGTCACATTCACGTCTCCTTTCTGTGCACTTCACTGGCGATTTTGCAGACCGAGTCGACAATGCTGATTTTTCTAGCTCGAGGAAAAACGGTCAAGGATAAGCTGCATTTACAGTGAAATTTGACTACTGCACAAAGGCCCCAGATCAGCAGTAATTTGCCTCACAGAGCCCAGCAAGAGAAAGATGCTTTTCCAAAAAAGTTAGTTCCAAATATCCCGTTCCAGTTAATTCCTATACCTATAACTTTCCTGAAGCTGTTTGACAAACGACACAGGTGGGATTGATTTAGTCAGTGTGTTCAGGAAGTACGGCAGGGATACATGCTGTTTTGAAATCCAGATAGTTCTCTTTAATGGATATTAATTTTGTTAACTCTTGTGAATGCACAGCAAAATCCTCACCCCAACACAGGTTACTATAGATGGTATTGATGTATTTTAAGTGATTTATATGCAAGAACTACAGTTCTCTAGTTTGGATGCCATGGATACACGTGATTTTATCACTTAGGATAAAAGGAGCTGTGGTTTATGGGGTGACTATCCAAGCTATCATAGAGGGTCACTCTGCAGTCTCAGTCAGTGAGCTCTGCTGGAGCACTGTCATCATTTCAAGACTTAATAAAAAAAAAATATGAAAATAAGCAGAATGCTTTTGTCCTCTCTGATTCTCAAGGTTCAAGCACAATGTTTGGCATCCAGTCCTAACTCCTAAGGAGGATGAATCCTTAAAATTAAATTACTCTCAATTAAAGACACACATCTCAACTCTAAGTTATATGCTGACAGAGCCCATTCAGAGTAGCAGAGAAAACTTGAAGGTATTTCCTTGTGGCCATTATGTGTTTATAAATGGAAAATAGTTTAAAATTAGGGAACATGGTCAGACTTAAAAGTGCTTCTGATTCTGCCCAGATAAACAGGCAGCAAGACCACACAGGCTTTTTTTTTTTCCTTATTGTAAGTCTTGGATTTTGTTTCTACACTCAACTTTTAATCAGTTACAGTAAAATTTCATTAAGTCAATGAATGCTTATCCTAAAATAATAATTAGAAAGACGTCATATCATTCATCAATTTGAAACACCGACAAAAATATTAGCTCAGATAAACCTGTTTAACCTGCAGGATTTTTTACTTCCTAGGTTTGCATTAACATTATTTTTGTAAACTGATCAGATACTTCATAGCATGTGTCACAGAAGCCATTATTATTATTACGGGAGTTCGTATTAGACACTATATTAACAAAATCTGTCTTCTTTACTGACATACAGGTCCTTGAGGTACATTAGCACACTGATATATTTCTTTGGCTCACGTGGAATTTTCATACTCCCTAAAGAGATAACAAGGCAGACAGATAATTATTGAAACAAAATATTAGCATCCTTAATTTTAGTTTGAGGGTTTTGTAAGCTGAGTGTTTTTCCTGAATGAAAACCCAGTCAATTCACTGAGATTCCTCTGGTTTCTAGGACATTCATCACGCAGTGCTTGGAGGTGTGATTGTATTCATTTACTTTTTTTACCCCACAACAAATCCAGAAAAAGTAATCAGTCCCCACACAACCATATTTCAGCAGTAAACCAACTATTGTACTTTTAGGAGCAGCTTAAATACAGAGAAGGAAATAAAATGCTCTCTTAATGGAAAAATATAAAATATTTAATGTGGAGTCATTCTAGCCCAACTCAGACAAAGTAAAGGATACAAACAATCCTGTCTAGCTGGATATAAGATAGATGTGGTTGTCAGCCCATCTGAACATTCAGATCTTCTGGGAGATTTTAAAGAACAAAGACACTTGAGTTTCTCAACAAATCTCAGGCGAAAAATCTCCACAATTTTGGTTCTCAACCTTCAGATTATTCTAACTCCATCAGCAGTTTCTGGTGAGTAGCTGGAGTAAACACTTCAGCACATTTTCAGCATGAAAAACCCAACCTGAGCATGAAATACGATGATCCTGACTCCCAGAAACTTCATTCTTACTTCAACAAAGTTCAAGTTCCAAAACAACATTTAATGGGAAATTAAAAATTATCTCCTCAGGATCAACATCCAAAATGAAAATTGCTCATTTCAAGAAGATGCCAATTTTTATCTGCCTTTACATTTTAAAAGGGATTAGTCTTGTTAAGTCTGACTATTATAGCTCAAGGGACTCAACGTGAGCCAATGGGTGAACCTTAAAGAAGAAAGACTAAATCTGCTACAGATGAAGGAAGACCAGGCTAAGAGATCCCAGTTAGAGTGGGCGCCGTGAGAAAGCACCATTCTCTGGCACCACAGCACTTTAATTATTTTCCCTTTGATGTGGTAGAGAAGATTCAAACTCAGAACACAGGTACATGTTTTGATCTTGAGGCCCTCAGGAGACCTAAGATTTTCAAAGTGCCAAATTTCAGAGTTCTTGTTTTTCTCCTTCACATCCATTGTCCTAAAATCCCCAAGACTTGTACATTTAGAGAGGCTGTTCAGAGGCTGAATATCCCAAATCATTGTTGGGGAATTGCCATTAAACCATGGAATTTTTTTTGGTTTTGTTTTTGTTTTTTGTTTTTGAGACAGGGTCTTGCTTTATAGTTCAGGCTGGCCCTAAACTCACTATGTAGCCCAGGAAAGGCTTGAACTCAGCAATCCTCCTGCCTCTGCCTCCCGAGTGCTGGGATTATAGGTGTGAGCCACCATGCCTGGCAAACCATGGAATTTTTGCAGCCTTGAATATTTCTTGTTTTCCGTTTTGAAAAAAGCGAGTTATCCAGGTGGATCCAACACCAAGTGAGGAGGGAGACAAGTAGATACTGCCTTGGGGCAAAATGCTAGGGGGGTCCAGAATTATTAGCATGCGTGTAAACATATTACGGCTCTTCTTTTCACCTCTTCTTTTGACTTAGTGTACAGATTACTGATGTTCATCTTAATTATGGACACTTTGACTCCCCTTAAAATATTGCATACAAACCAACTATCCCAGCTACCTCTGTCACATACAAGAGCTAGATCCAAGCGAAGAAGAGGTAAGAAGAGAAGTAAGCTGTGGACTTCTCTGTGGACAAGCATATGTTTAATCAATATCCTGTAGATGCTTAAATAATAGACTCAGGAAGTTGGTATCCATTCCTTTAGGCTTGGAGCCATTTTCTGTTCCCCTGTGTTGCACCAAGACTGTGTAACATAGGACTTTTGGAACTTGAATCTTTGCAAAATGGCTCCATTGTGGTTGTCTGCTTGGCTGTAAATTGCTGTCTGTGCACAGACGGACAGAGGGGAGTAAACAATTACAGAACACCGTAGTGAGCAGCTGCCTTCTGGCTGTTTAAAGGAGTTGATCAGCTATAGCGTGAATTAAATTCCTTTGTATCAACCCTTATGCGAAAGCTCTTACATAGTGAACCGATTTTAAAGTCTCACAGTCGACAATTCACAGTTGAATTCCATCTCGGAAAACAGAGGTTTCAGTAACAGATGCAATTGCACTTGTGTACTGATGGTGGTGGGAAAGAAACCACCGTACATGTTCTATTTTGTCACAGGAATGCACTTAGGATAGGTCCTTTCCACCTGAAAATGAAGATCGAAAGGCTTACATGTAACTCTAACATAAGGATTGGGAGCATAGCTTAGCAGATAGGATTTCATAGGCAACAAAGTGTTCAAAACACACTGACCCAAAATGGCCCTTTGAACACAGTTACTATGGGATTAAGGTGCATCACAAGTAGACTATCAAAAGAACAGCTAGTGGTGCTTGATATCTTTCCTGTACTAGTTTGCTTATTCTTATCAGCACTCACGCCATTTCTTGTCTTTGCTCCTTTGGAGGACAAGCCCTGCACATACTCTTCAGCTCTTTCCTTGCTTGTCTTTAAAAGTTTTCCCTAAAAATGGTTAAAGCTTCTGTCTTCATTCTGGCAGAGGCAGACGTGTTATCCAGGAGAAACTTCAAGGCACGTTTGAACTTTCACCCATGTGACTTTTCCTGATCCGGGCTTCAGGATTAGGGTGACATTAAGAGAGGGGAGAGCTACTCATCTGAATTGAATGTCATGTGTGCACCAGGGACTGTGTGGCACAGAAGATGCAGGTGTGAGTGGCACAGATTTCTCTCTGTATGTCTGGTGAGCTTCTGCCACTCACTTCAAGAATGGCAGAGCCATGATTTTGCCCTTTTGTCAAGGGAAAGGAGATGACACTTAGCGTATTTTCCTTGCACCTGCTGTTACAGAACATGGGTGGATGCCACTGTGACTCCAAGAAAGAAACACATGCGTTTTTGACATTGTAGTGAAATAGACTAACACTCATTGATTTTTTTTAAATGCAACTGTGGTTGTGTTAACATGAGATTAAATAGAAATTGTGAAAAGGTCCTTTGCTTTCAGTACCAACATTGGCACTAACCATGATGTCATTGCGTGAGTTGTCCACTTCCATGTTCCTCATTTATTACCTTTGTTAAACAGGTAGGAGTCAAGAAGGATGGGTTACATTAACCCCATAAGGTCCCAGGTCTGCAATACCAAACCGTACAATATTATCCATTATTCAGGTGTTGACAAAGACAAGCATTGAAAATGTTTTGGGAATTACTCATCAGCGTTTGGTTTTGCAGTAGAGACTCGAGAGTTTACAACATGAGAAGCCATTTCAGAAGACTAACTTCCTCCACCACTCATACATTTTTTGTCTTGACCACACTGCTGATTGCAGAGTAAGGAGCTGAATCTTTTACCTCAGGTTATTTTTGTATTTTTGATATACACTTTACTGGGGCTTGTATTTCTTTTTGTTGGATAGAGCAAATGTTGACAATCCAGTTTAATTTTGCCTTGCATCTCAAAAATGTCTACAATTAGCTGACCGAACATTCTAGAAATAAATTCACTCTATTTGACATATTTACTTAGGAATCTTTGGGAGGACCACTTTGTATTTGACTACCAGAAAAATTTGCTGATTTTCTTTGAGGATAATTAGTCATCAGTTCTTGAAACAACACCCCTCTGAACCCTTAGAGTACATGTTTGTAAAGAAAATCTTTATACTTTTGAAACTTTTCCAAGTATCTTAGCAGATCATCAAATCTCTTTGTGGTTAAAAAAAAAAAAAAAAAAAAAAAACCTTCTCTGTTAGGCAGGGGGTGACCTGCACTTTTTCAAATTACCCACCACCACCCTTAAGTGAACATGGATTCTGCTACCAGGACACTGTCACTTGACCTCTGTGCCACCACAGCAGCCATCCTCGCCCTGGGTCACTATCATGATTAAAGGGGGGAAGTAGCTATTTACAAATGAGTGCTCCATTCCTGTCCACTTCTCACCACCCCGCTGCTACATAGTACATTTTTAACTTTCCTGTACCTGTGTACTTTGATTGCCAGTACCGGATCTTAGTAAATACTGGTGTTTCTTAGTCCCTAAGAAATCCAGGTGTTTGCCATTCACACTGCCACCCCCTGACCCTCTCTTTTCTCTAATATTTTGTAGAAGATCAAGGCTGTTAATACAGACAAGTAGGAGAAGCATTAACAATACTGCTTACATCAGCTTTCTAATTTGGCTTCCTCCTTAGGCAAATAGGGACCAAATTAGTACTCTCAGGTTTGTTGTAAGAGGACTCCGTCAGTATGCAGCAAGTCCTAGGAACAGCACGTGCTACGAACCAAGTGTAGGATAGCTATCAGAGATGACAGGGCTAGCTTAAGTATCATGTAACTTTAACATCATATCGGTAGCATTCGTATCATCCTATGTTAAAGTAACACATACAGTGTTCAAGCAGATCACCATCTCTGTGTCGTAGTGGCTGTTTGATATGTTATTACATTTGGACTGTGTTTTAAGTAACATTTGGGAGAAGCATGGCATAGACCTGTCAAGACAGTGATGCTGAGGGTGTCCCTCAGTCATGGTGTTCCCAGTCCTGTGAGCAGCCTCGCCCCACTGAGTGATGTGAAACCATAACCAATTGGATATTGCACGTGTGGTATCCAACCGGCTTCGTGGCCCAACTCACAGAAGCTATTTCTATTTCTGCCTCATTCACATGGATTGCTTTTTCCCAGGAGAAATCAACTCCCCTAGCAAGGGGCCATGCAAATATATCTTCCCCGTCCAGCCCCCCGAAGTCATGTCCCTCCTGATGGAGGCGCCGTGGTAAGCACAGTGCTTTCCTGAGTTCTGTGAGTCTTTCCAGTGAATGGCGAAACTGCAAGAAGGATCCTAGAGACCCCCAAGTTTATATTCAGTTAGGCCGAAGGGCTGAGGACGTTGCCTACGAGGGGTTGGTGTAGGCGTGGTGATGCCGGTGGACTGAAGTTTTCGTCCTATTGATTGTTCGAACCCTAGGTAGTTAGTGTTGAACCTGAACGGGAGCCCAGAAGTCCCAATAGACATTGCAGAATATTTGGATAGCCATACGCCAATTTTTAAAAGATTGTGATCAGCTGATTAAAAAGATTCATGATTATTTATGAGTGTCACCTGTGTCCCAGTCCCATTCCTCACACATGTGTTCCAGATAGCTAGACCTGGCTACAGAAAATGTCAGTATTTTAAACATATACATAAGTCAGTGGTATCAAATGGAACAATATTCTTGCTGGCCCATTTAGCTGTTGGGATGGCTGGGGTGTCAACTTGATTGGCTTTGGGATGGCCCCCACCAACCGGTGTGTCACACATCCTGGCTGTCCGGGGGAGGGGTTATGAGGCTCAGGCGGTGTCTGGTTCCTCACTCCTTCCTTTTAAGTCCTGTTGCATTTGTATGCATCCCAGCAGCCCTGAATTAAGCAGGTTTCCTTCTCCACACCCTTTGCCACCCAGGAGACAGCTGACCATGGACTCACTCTACCTAAAACGTGAGCTTAAACCTCTCCTTCGGGTTGTGTCAAGCACTGTGTCCACCAAGGAGAGATACACACAGTGTATTCTCATGAATGCATCCTCTGACACATTTATCTTTTTTACTTTATCAAATGGCACCCCGTACAAGGAGATACTTGGGGCTTGAACCAAGGGCCTTCATACTTAGCTACATCTCCAAGAGTTTTTATTTTATTCTTTTTTTAGGCCAAGTTGTAATTAAGTTGTTAAGATGTCTAGGTTGGGCTCTGATTCACTCTCTTCCTGCCTCACCTCTCTAGAGTATTGGAACTACAGATGTGGGCCTCCACACCTGACTTCCAATAGTTTTTTTTTTTTATTTAACTCAAAGGAAACAAATTAGACACATGAAAATTAGAATGATAAATAGTAATCTCTCAAAGACAAGAAAAATTATAGCAGATTGTGATCTGAAATAGTTTCCTGGAAGACATGATACACAGACTGAACTTGTGAAATAGAAGAAAGAGAGGTCTTTTGGAACAAAGTAGGATATATGTTGAGATAGAAAATAAGAAAGCACTTTCCTATGCTCACATTTAGTGCAATATGAGGACATTACTTTGGTCACTCAGAGATACAGGATTTCTCTCCACCAGCAACCAAGTCAGTTCTATATTTTTCTCCAGGAGATACCGGCTGGGTGTCCTCTCTCTGACTTCCGTCCCAACACTGTCAACCTGGAGGCAGCATCATGGGCCACAGGTTGAGGCTACAGACATAAAGCTACCTCCATTTCAGATGCCACAGCGAGCAAAGCCTGCGTCCCAGGCTTGTGAGCACTGACTATACCTCAGAATTCCCATGGGCCACACTTTGGGTTCAGTTAATTCACTGGAACAGCTTTATATTTATACATCTTGTTCAGGGAGCCCACCATCTAGCTTCCTCCAGAAAACACGGCCCTGCTGGATTTTTTTTCTTTTTTTCTTTTTTTGAGACAGGGTCTTGCTTTGTAGTTCAGGCTGGCCCTGAGCTCACTATGTAGCCCAGGCAAGTCTCAAACTCAGCAATCCTCCTGCTCTGCCTCTCGAGTGCTGGGATTATAGGCGTGAGCCACCATGCCCGGCACTGTGGTATGTGGTATTGATGGCTGGTGGGTGTGAGTCACCACGCCCAGCATCGTATGTGGTTACCGGGATTGAACTCAGGGCCTTGCGCTTGAGAGGCAGGAGCCAGAACCACTGAGCTAAATTTCCGGCCCCCTGCTGGATTTTTTAATGGAGGTTTCATGACACAGGCTTGACGAGCAGCATCGCTGACCATTGTCTGTCACCTTATCCTTCTCGTGTCTGTGTTCTTGCCTCAAAGTAGGGGGAAAGACACTGGAAATTGCAACCCAAAAGACGTGCCAAGCCCTGAAAAAATTCCAAAGGATTTAGGAGGTCTGTATCGGGAACCAGAATCAGCAATTATGTAGCAGAATGAGTAACTTTCGTAACATTCCTCTCCACGGGGATGATAGGAACAATGCTTCTGAAGCCAGGACAGAAGCCGAACATAGAAGACTTTTCTAGAACCTGTTTTTCCCTAAAACTGACAAGGAGCAATGTGGGGCAAAATTTAATACATATTAACTCGTTATCTACTGGTTTATATAAAGACATGGGAGACAAATGGGTGGAAAACATTAATGACAATAGGCTTTCCTGGCTTAAGAGAAAAACGTGTCAAGGTGAAAAGCAGAAATGGTGTGAACAGTTTAGGACCACGTGGCTGAAAAAGCAGAATTCATTCTAGATTTAATGAGATGCAGCAAGACGATAGCAGAAGTACATGATGAATATGATTAAGAAAGAATAATTTTCAATCCAAAAGTAATCCCAGGATGTTTTCATCTGGGAGGAACATGAAAAGCCCACAGAGGTCTTATTGCACAATCATACTTAACATTTTTGGTACAGGTAGGTTTCTTTTAGCACTTGCAGATTTACTACGATTTCAAAGAAGCCAAACTAAGAAAAGAGCTGAGGCATTGCACCTTTAATTATGCCTTCCTGTGGAATAGATATGTTTCTAATTTTAAATGGATTGGTCAAATTAAAGTGTTTATTTTAGTTACATTAAGGAATGAAATCAAGGGAAAATATAAATTTAGCCAAATTATCCCACAGGATTATTTTAAGGTCTTTTGCTCCAAATCAGCAATGTTCTAAATGATAATGTCTTTCTTTCATAAAATTCCGAGAAATTTCAGTTGTAATCAGCAACTGCCAAAATGATAAATACCAGATTTGATATGGTAAAAAAAATCACACTGTGCTGATATGAGGTTAAAAACCTTAGGCCAACAGCTGCAATTTTAAAGTTCTGGAATTTTGTATGAAAGGAGAAAAACACTTTTCCTCTAGGCAATATGATAGCAATTTTAATTAAAAATCAGGAGCCTGGGAGGGAACCCTGGGTTTGTAAATATTAGGCTGAAATGAAACAGAACCTGAATTGAAATTGATCAGGATGAAGGAATTTGTTGAATCCCCTTTTTTCTATAGTTACTGATTTTTCTGATACATCATGGAACAAAGACATAAAATGAAACGCTAAGACATAAAAAGATCAAAATAAAAATAAAATCACGAAGAACTGTTGTTCAAGCTGAGTGTGTGGAATGAAGGACAGATTAATTCTGAGCACCTTATATTCTGTGGCTGGCAGACGTGGTTTATAGAGAAATGTGGACACTAATACAATGCATTGGCTCAGGAGAGTGGATTTTACTCCACATGGATACATAGAAGAACCAGTAGAGGAATTTTTCTCAGCCTTTGAAAGCTACATTATCTACTTTTCAAATTCAGTGTTACACCTGAGCAGTTAGATATGTACAAACCCAAACAATCAGGGTAATAGCCTCTTTCTCAGATAAATTTCGGACAGTACTTTTGAAATGATGGCAAATCCTACTTTTTTCCCCTAGTACTGAAGCCAGGGCCTCCCTCCAAACCACATCCCCAGCCCTATTTTATTTTGAGATGGGGTTTTGCTAAGTAGCTAAGTGGTGCAAGACAGACTTCAACTTGGAAATCTTTGTCTCACCTTTCCACAGAGTTGAGGTTCTGAACATGCTGGCCCAGGCATAAATATTGCATAAGGGGCATCTACTATAACTAGTCCACAAGCATCCTAAGTGCCTACACTAAGAGATGTGAATGTATGAAGCTTAATTTTTATTTTATATGTGAGGAAACTGAGACTCCAATGTTTATTGTACAAGGACACACAGTCTGTCTGACTCCAAAATGCACTTTCCATTCAGTTCACTGCCTGTATTATCTTTGTCTTCTATTATGTCTGCTTCATAAGAATAGGGACCACACCTGTCTGGAGTATTTTTAAAGCATCTCACCCCTGTACAAGACATTATATAAGAAATTCTAAGATTAGGGACCTAGCAATTTGCTACTCTCTTAATGTTCCCAAGACAGTTAACTTCATTCCGCTAGTCTCCATTTTCTTCATGGATTATCAGATTGTACTACTAAGGCATCAGGCTTCTTTGCCCCTATTTTTCACATAAGAAAAGTCAAAGGTAAATAATTTGTCTGAAGTCCCATAGAAAGTAAATAGAAAAGCCAGGGTTTAATTCAGATTGTTTGGTTCCAAAAGCAATGCTTATTTTATAGCCCCTAAATGATCTCCCTTCAAAGGAAATTAGTACATGTTTCTGAATATTAATAAGCCCTTTATATTCTTTAAGTGACAAACAAAATATTACATTTTTTTCTAAATTTCCAAACTTTTAGTGAAAAAAAGATCTACATACCAAGCGTGACTGCAATTAGCCAAGCATTATTTATCAAGTTGAAATATTGTCTACTGCATTATTTTTCTTCCTGAATACACTACTTCCAAAATCTCTTTTCCAATTATTTTAACTCTACTGGAAAAGAACACCCTAAAAGACCAAAGTAAAATGTTATCCTACCACAAAAAAACAGAGTGAGGTATTCTAGTTTTTATAGGCTATTGATTATTTACCAGTAAAAAGTTATCTCATTTATTTTATCTTGTAAGGCACACATCTCAGGCATTAATTTTTTATGGCTCTGTGAATAGGGAAGTATTGGAAGGCTGACTTTGTATCCAGGTCAAATAAAGCCTCTTTTCAATCTGGTGATATAAATTTCAATTGCCCTTTCAGGCCCATTAAGAGAAAGGATACAAATCAAGGTTATGAACTTAAGTATTGTTTCCCATCATCCTCAGAAATGTGAGTGGAAATTCTTTGCCAAATGAAGAAAGAGAATGTTTCAGGAAAATGTCTCGTTCTGCTTCTCCTCGCATGGTTCCTCCAACCTGGGGTCAAGAACCATCAGCTTCTTACCATAGGCTACCTGTCCCTTGGTCAGTTGTGTTGGGGAGGATAGGCTGATAGGGAAATGTAGAATAAAATGCAGGCAGTGCCACTGGGGGAAGATTGCTATGTGTTCGCAGGTATAGGGTTCAATGTTCCCTACATTTACTTGCATTGCTAACTTCCCCTGGCCTGAAACTGGATGCCTGATATACCTTGCCAGATCTCTTCAGTAGAACAACACAGAAGTCTAGGATGCAGATTTCTACTGACAGTCAGAGGGAGTGGTCTGCAATCCACAGTTTGGTGGCTGCTGACTTGATCACTGTGTTGATCAGTACTAGTACTGAGACTTACTGATGTTCCTCCCTCACTATTCTCAGCCTTTAGATGGGTTAACTGAGGGGGGTCATTAATGAACAGATTCTTCAAATGTGGATTTCGTCTTCTTGTTCTCTCTGTAAATCACATGGGAAGCATCAGTCGACACTGAATGATTTCATCACCAAACTTTTTACAGCACTGAATATTTTACAATACAGAATATTCTGGGTACTAATATGCTTGTTGTTTCATTCAAGCATTATCCATGATTCTCACCTAATAGGCACATGCTGGCTAAGAGTAAGATTAGAGATTTGAATTGAATTCAGACTGCTTGATCCTATGTTCTTAATAGTCAAGCTATAGCCCCCCAGGTGGCCATCTAAATCAAGTGATAGAATATACAGCAATAATATGAAAGGCAAGCTTCACATTCAGAAGGGTCAGATTTGTACACAAGAAACACTTTTCCCATCATAGCAGAGTGGACACCCTTTGTAGTGCCTCAGGATAATTAAATTCATCTTTTTAGTTTCCAGCAGTCAAGGTAACTATGGGCTGATCAAGGAACCCTTCCATCATAGCTGTCCAGAGCTCTGAAGATCTGCATGGCTTCCCAAGTGTGCAGTGTCAAGTGTGAGCAATCCTAGCTTCTCAGATGACAACATGGCAAGTGGAACAATTTTTCAATATAGAAAGATAGTCTCTTATCTCAGGTACCTATCTCTATTTTAAAGGCAAATACAACTTGCTACCGCTCCTAGTACTGCTCCTAGTACATATCTGTAAGAATCAGAAAATGTGCTGGATTTTAACCATACTAGATATGTGAACTTGGGAATTAGTCACCTGCGGGTAGTTTAGCGGAGTCTCAGAGACATTGAAAATCCAAACATAATAGACATAAGCCCAACTTTTGAAAACTTGATGAACATAGAGAACTGTAAACACACCTTGCAAAGAGAAATGACAGAGCTGATTGCATCTGAAGTACAAAGGGAGGGCAAAAGAAGAAAAGGATGGAGGAGCCCAAAGAGAATACTAAAATAATAATTTTGAATGGGGCTATGGGTTCTTTTTCTCACCTCTAAAATGGCATCACAAGGAGACAAACTGATTACCTACTAAGGGGAAATAATGACAAAGGCACATTATGTTTTAGCAAAATTTTCCACTTGCTGTAGCTCTTCCAGTAGAAAAAGTTATTTTAGCTAACCATGCATAAATATGTACAGAATATAAACTTCTAGAAATCTAACATTTAATATAACAATATTGTTTATGGACATAACTTAATCCCTTTATCGTTTTTTTAAATTGGGCATCAAATGTACAGTGCAAATGATTCAGAAAGTTCAGATTATGTTATTTCGTGTGCACCTTAAATGTATGGAAAGACTCTTCAAAACCTCCAAGATCAGCATGATGATCATTACCCCACACATATGAATGTACGGAGAACTTCGGTTTGGACATGGCTCTCCTAGAAGTTAGATGTTCCTGCTCAGGTGTTTTTGCACTTGGAAAAATTAACAAATCAACAGCAGAAACAGCATAAGAAATTGATATTGAACAATCAATTGTGGCTAGGATGGAGAAAGCCATGTCTGAATCTCAAGGGAGATTTTCTCAGTGGAATGTGGCAGTAGGAAAGGGGAGAAAGCCTATAGAAGACTCCATGACTTGTACAAGCAAACTGCAAAGTCACAAGGGCAAATGGAATAAATTAAGCTCTCAGTTAAATCATTTGCATTGTTTGGCCCAAAGCAAAGGATCAAAACCTCATAGTCTCAGGAGTACTGCATGTTGTGTGTTTAGGGCTCTAACAAAGGTCAACTAAGTGGGAAAATTTGTCAGACTAGTCTTTTGAGTATGTGGGAAAAAATCCTCTGTATTCCCCATGGTTACAGCATTGTGAAGACACCATTGACTGTCTCATGACAAGAGGAGCCATTTATCTGTGTTTTCTGTGCTTTACCCAGGAGGCTCTAGGGAAAAATGGTTTGATTTCTTCGCTACTCCATCTTCCTACCTGTACTTTCCCAAAAGACTCCCCTCCCCTTGTGGTTGTGAACAGATTTTAAAGTGAGATGAATCTGTGAAGACATCAGCTAAAGAAAATGCAATTCTGGAGCATCTTTAAAAGATACAAAGAGATGTTTTGTAAAAAAAAAATCCACTTTGTTACAAGAAACAGTGAGATAGGAAAATTTTGAGAGGGCTTGAAACGTAACTGCTCTGCAGACCCTACTAGCTACCTTTTTTGAATTAAAAATATAGTTGTGATGTAACATCATGAATCTTCCTTAAAAGTTTTAAACCCACAGCTAACTCATTCAGGTGCACAGGGCAACTCTGAGCCTGAATCACAGCCCTGCAATATGAGAACCCTTTCTTGCTCTCACAAGTAAAAGGTTATAGTCTACCGTATGACATCCTGAAGATGTAAATGAATGGCCTCTGGATGACTGTTCATTTTTATAAATAAAGTTTTATTGAGATGCCACTATGCTAATTTACTGACATATAATCTGGACTGTTTCGTGTTCTAATAGCAGAGTCATACATAATCCAGATCCAAGTGCAAGAAAACACTGAAACTTTATAGAAATTATGCTGACTCCTCTTCTAGACAGTTGTCTTTGTGGGAAGAAATTACTCTAAATGTTTTAAAGAGCCAGCACTTTAGATTCTGCGTGACTGCTGGGGTTTTTGACAAATTGTTCCCTCTATGCGCTCCCCTAACACGTCCTGTCAAAGGCAACTTCCTCGCTACTGAACAAGGATCCTCTGCTGTAGCTCCCGGCTGTGCTTGTGTTTTGCTCCCTAACTGGTGCATCCTGTCCACTTCTCCAGTTTAACACGATCCTCTTTTACAGATGTCGGCTCCTACAGGAAGTCTTGAGTCCCGACGCTGCCAAGTAGAATCAGTCACAGCCTTCTGATCTCTACCGGAGCATCGCTGTAACCCTGAATTAGCGCGCATCGTATTGTACTGTGACTCTGTCCTAATTGCCATGTGTGACCTCCTTGGAGAGAGAGATCCTGTTGTCCTTATCTCTCCCATGATATGAAGCAGGGTATCTAGCACTTAGTAGATACTCGATGAAAAGTTTTCTAACACCGACTGAAAAGGTACCTAAAGCAATCCTTAAAGACACCCATAGTTTCTCAGAAGCAATGTTTAATTTTATTAACAATTACTAAATGAAGTATTTAGTGGAGGTCCTTAAATGACTGGGACAAAGAACAAACAATTTATGAGCAAAAGGGGAAAAGTCGAAAGCTATCTGAAGCCCTAGAAAACAAGGGGAAGACATACTGTTGTATCTAGGGTTCCACAGAGCTCCCGTCTGCTGTAAGGAGAGTCAGGAAGAATAATGACATCAGCATGACTGGATATATGTTCAAGGAGGAAAAGATGGCCCCGTTGGGGAAGGGTTCATTATGCCTGAGCAGCAAAAGGGAGTATTTTATTAGGAAAATCTAACGGATTGAAATTCGTTCAACAAGTCTTTATTTTCATGGAAGAGGTTTTCCCTTCTCTTGCTTCTGTACCATGCTCCCAGGAAAAATTTGTAGTACTATCGGTGCATAAATATTTATTCTTTCCATTCTCAAGTTTGGACTGTTCATATACTTCTGTTATACTCTACTGAATGACTAGCATTAACCAAATTTGAGTTCTCACCCCTAGGAAAGCAATAAACTAAATTCCTTTTCTGTTTCTTTTACTTTCTTTTTCACGTTGCCTGAAATTTATAGTCTTTAAAGTCGCCTAAATTCTACAGAAGTGTTTTGGTCAGAGTTCTTGGGGGAAAAAAAAAAAAGAAAGGAAAAAAACACAGAAAGATACATGGATTTACTCTCAGTTTTATTTTTTCCAGCCCCTTGTTTTCTCAAAAGTGACTGTCATCTACAATCAGCAGTTAGGTGATGATGATCTATTTAATGTTTATCTCTTGAGCCTGACTGCTCAGGACTCCTTTATGCCTCTTTAGGGGCCACTGAGCCTGCAGTTCACTCCCAGAAGAGTCTTCCAATTATGTAGTGTTCTGCTAACTAGCACTTGGGGCCTTAAACATTCAGCAAGTTTCTAAGTATTTCATCCGCAGGTGCATACCCCCTAGTCTAATCTGACTGCAATTTCATCTTCATGGATGGCTGGCTCTCTAATGGAGGAGGAAAAGCAGACACTTCTTTTGAAAAACTCTTTAAGAAATAATACAGGCATTAACTCACTCTTTGGCTGGAGAGCTTTATACAGATCCTGCCTAAAAAAATACTCTTTCTGCTCTTATTCGGTCACCTGTGTATGCTGTCTGCTTTTCCCACCCTTCTAAAATTATTTTCCACTTTGGAAAAATAGAACCTGCTCTCTGCTTTTAGAAATAACCATATCCATCTGGGAGCTAAGAGATCGGCTCTCTCTATCTTTCTTTACCCATCTTTTGAGGGGTGTAGGGAGAGGAGACTCGAAGAAGAGCACAGAGAGAATGAAGATGTTTTGTTGAAGAGATTCAAGAGTTTCTATTTTCTTTCACCTTAGGAAGTGACCACTGAAGACCAAGTAGAAACAAGATCCAATAACTGTCTCTTCTACCATTACTGAGAAAAGAGGCTGCTTGCCTTAGTTGGCTTCCTTATTACTGGAACACAGCACCTGATGCCCACCACATAAAAGAGGTGTCGTTTGGCTTATGATTTCAGGCCATACAGTCCATGGTTGGCTGGTTTCAGGAGAGGAATGTCATACTAAAAGGGCATTTCAGAGCAAAGGAGCAAAGTTTATGGAGGCCTAGAAGCTGAGCAGTGGAACTGTGCCAGAGAGGAGGGGCCAGGGATAATAAATGGTAGTGAAACCCATGCCTCTGTGACCCACATAGACACCCACACAAATGTGTCTTATTAATTCTCTGAGTGTCTCTTAGTCCATCTGAGTTGACATTTCAGGATTAACTATTACTTTGCCTAAGAATAAACCTTTCACCAAGAACTTAAAGCAGAGTGAGAAAGGGCAAAACAGAGGGAGGGGTAGGGAGCAGGAGGGTGGGGAGGATGGGAGAATGATCTTTATGACATCACATGCATGAAAAGTGTCTATAATTGGCAGTTTTCCTAGACTTTTCATTGCGGTGTAGTG
>PVIC010007030.1:0-52234 GCA_004025085.1 Thryonomys swinderianus | reverse complement strand
CTGAGCCAGGTAATAGTAATAGATTCTATTTAGAGAAATTAGAGATTATGTAATAACTTTTCTTTTTTTTACTGTTTCCTCCTAATTGTCCTGTCTTGTCCTTTTTTCTTCTTTGGGGCAGGGGATGCTGGAGTTGAAACTCAGGTTTTCTTCATGCTAAGAAATGTTCTACCACTGAGTTATAACTCTAACCCAGGGCCTCTCTTAAAAGTTGGAACTTTGAAAACATACCAGTGCAAAAGTTATTGATCTAAAGATTATAATTTATATGGTCTTGAGAGGATGAATGTGATAATACTGTTTGAAAAGGAGTTCAGGTGATTTTGAAGGGCACTCAGGATTGGTGAATACCAAAGAAAACAAAAGAATGAAAAACCCTCTCCTTAGAGACTTTCCTTGCCATTCTACCCACCAGTCCATCCATCCATCCACCCACCCATCCATCTTTGGGTCTATAAAAAATGCAAAGATTGATATGTCAGGATCCCTTACATTTGTCATGCCTTTTTACAGCAAAGTACAGAGACAAGGGAATAAATAATCGGTTGCAGTGTGAAATGACAAATCCAGTCCTGGAAAATGCTGCCTCAAAGGAATTCCAAATGTTGGAAACTAAATTGGTCTTGCAGAGTGAGTGGAACAGTCCAGCTAGTGAGACAAAATATTGTTGAGTTATATTAATTTACCCTGTTTTGTTTCTTATTTATCTAAGAGTGACTTCTTACTGTCACATAGTTATTTGCTCCAAGTATATACAACATCTACTTTCTTATAGTTTCTTATTTTTTGTATTTTTGTTGTGACATATTCTCATTTTTATATTTTGCATATTTTAATTTTTATCCAAAATTAATCATAACATCCTGGCAGTTCACTTGCAGCTCTTTTCTACTTAGAGCAGTCAACTTTGACAATGCACTGTGGGGACATCTTCCAACAGTCAGTTGTCAGAAACTCAACACCATCTGGAGGAGATGACATTGGTGTTGGGTGCATGATCATGAGTCATCCAGTTTGCCTTCACACACTCGTCCACTCATTCATTAATCCTAATGAGCATTTCTTGAGAATCGGGCACCAAAACACCTGATTGAATACACAAACAAAAAGGGATGAATCCTACTCTAAGACCTCACCTTCTAGCTCATTATGCCAGAGAGAAATAAAACCCAGCAGAGTGTAATCTACACCTTATAGTATTATGTACAAAATGACCTGTGATTAAAACAGTGGTCCAACCTACAGTTGTGAGAGATTGCTTAAAAGAAGCAATGGATTCAGTTGGCATTTAAAGGATAAGCAGGAGATTTTATAGACATGCTAAACTGATACAAAACACAAAAGGCCACACTATTTTCAGACAAAATTGAGGACTTTACATGTCTTGAGCATGCACAGAGACTGAGGAGCTACTGTATATAGTGGTTACTAAGTACACAGAGACCAGCTTCTCAGGACCTCATGAATCAAGTTAAGTAAGGCATCAGAGTTCCCGTCCTTGGAAACTGGAGAGTTAAGACAATTCAAGAAATTTGAAGAAGAAATGAAATTGAAGAGGGATGTGTTTCAGGAAGCTTATCCACAATACTATAAAGTTTCACTACGGGTAACATTTTAAAAGAAAAATAATGCAGTTTCAAGGAAAACTCACTAAATGCACATCACTCAGGCAATATAACCATGCCTATTTCCCAGTACCTTTGAATATTGAGCTTGGTTTGCACTGTACACTGATCTCCTCACATCTACATGGATCACATCACTCAAATAAAAATACAAGATATCTATAAACTGCCTGCAATGCAGATATAAAGTATTGTTCACCTGGAATATGATTTACCTGGAATATCTGGTGTTTTGTTAGGAATTTTACTTAAATGGTCAACTAGAATGAGATTTGCTTATATTCTCTTTCCCTTTTGGTAAGCATTTTAATTCTCAGCATATGGTCATGCTTTCCATTTTGTGTATTCAGCACACCCTCAGGAAAACAACCTACAGTAAGAAATCATTATTGACAAATAGTCTTCCTTATGCTCTTGCTTGGACTAAAATTTGTTGCTTGCATTCTGTAAAGCAGTTCACAGTCTTTAAGCATTTACCTCTGCGAAAACTTTAATAATATGTGCAGGGCCAAATTGTGCTGCAGTGAAACAGTGGAATGGATAATGATCCCCATCTCCTCCAGGCTGCAGTCTTAGCTCCACGTCCATCTTGTTCTGCTGTGCATGCTATGAACTAATTAATAGAACTATTCTTATTTTAGAGATGAAAGAATGGGCAACATGGAAACTGAAAATGAAGGTGACATTTCCAGAGCTATGTGGAGAGTAAAACCAAGATTCAGACTCAGATAATTTGCCTTGAGTACCTGTGGTACTCAACAGCGTGCTTATCCTTAACAGCAAAGACTATCATTCATCCTCCCCTAGCAGTCCAGGTTAACTTTCTGTTCTATGTGCTCAAAGGGCTACTATCCAGAATATATGAAGAGCTTAAAAAAAATCAGCTCTCCCTCCAAATTTAAAGACTCAATTCAAAAATGGGCATTTGAAATGAACAGGCACTTTTCAGAGATGTAAAAAGCAGCTAAGAAGTATATGAAGAAATGCTCATTGTCACCGGCCATTTGAGAGATGCAGATGAAAACAACTCTGAGATATCACCTCACTCCACAAAGAATGGCTGCTATTTCAAAATTAGCCAGCAACAAAAGCTGGTGAGGTTGTAGAGAAAAAGGAGCCCTTCTCCACTGTTGGTGCAAATGTAGACTGGTACAACCACTGTGGAGATCAGTGTGGAGATTCCTAAAAGAACTAGGATTAGAGGTTCCATTTGACCCTGGTATTCCCGATAGGTATGTACACAAAAGAATTACAAGATTCATATCACAGTGACATAGGCACACTCATGTTTATAGCAGCTCAGTTTGTGATGGCTAAAACTTGGAAACAACCCAAATGCCCATCAACTCGACTAGATAAAGAAGATATGTATTTTTTTAAATAAAATGGAGTATTATTCTACCATAGAGTGATGAAGTTGAGTCATTTATACTCAAATGGACATACCTTAAAGACATACTCATAAATGAAATAAATGGGTCACAGATGTTTAAATATCACATCTTTTCTCTAGTATGAGAAACTGAAGTTGTAAATGAGTTCCAGAATGCATGATTAATATTGTGCAATAGTAAATATTCAAAGGGAAATGCGGTTAAGGGGTTAGTCAAGAAAGGAAACAAAAAAAATTGATGGTGAAAAACGGAAACAAAGCTTGTGTATGTAGAAGATGGGAAAAAATGAGAATTAAGTCATGTCATATTCTAATACAAATTCTCAATGTTGAATGTACTTGTGATGTGCATATACATATATATATATATATATATAAATGTATCTATAAATTAAATTTTAAAAAAGAAATGCACTAATCTCAAATGATTTACATCAACTTATATTGTAACATTTTCCCTCCAAATCAGACTACCATACTAAATGTAGTCTGAGAATACTTGTTACCCCCAAGGATTTTATTTCTTAGTAATGTTCTCAAAGTTGTTAATGATTTGGGTTTAGTGAGCATTTCTTTTTTCTAATGTTACTTCTCAAAACTACAACCACTTTTCTATGCAGAAAAGAATTTCCTTGGTTCTTACACCCCCTATCCCCAGTACTGGGAATTGAACCCTGTGTCTTCATACTGGGCAAAAGTACAGCAGGTTTAGTTTTATTTTTAAATCTGAGACAAGGCCTCAGTAAGTTACTAATTTTCCCAGGCTGAACTCAAACTTGTGTTCTCTTAGGTTTGCCTTGCACCTTACAAAGATATTTTTACATGCCTTTTGGTTTTATATTCAAATTATAGGATCATATTTGTTTTCAATTTTTCTTTCATTATAAAAGAGAGATACAGTTTTTACCTGGGCAGTTAAAATAGTTATTTTTTTCTGACAATCCACATTATTTAAAAACCCTTATTTAAGAAAAAAATGTAATAGTGCAAAGTCTAAAAACATGTTTTAATGAGTGAATTTAAAGAGTGTCATAAGTACCACCCTGAAGTTCCAGAATCCCAGCAGCACTTGCGAGGCCTCAACTTCCTGGATTTATGGCTACCCTTCCAACCACTCAGAGGCAACCAGTGCTATGCTTCTTACAGGAACCACAGTGTCACTCTTTGTGTTGCTTCAGTTCAGCCCCCGACACATAAATCTTCACGTAGTGTCATCCTGCCCGCCCCACATTTGTACTGTGGAATTAAAAGACTTTTCTCAGCACGTGCTGTCTGTGACTCCTCACAGACTCTGAGCCAGTCCATTTCCATCGCAGTTAAGTGTGTTGCTATAAAACACACCAAGGTGCTTTTCCTCTCTGTTGTTAATGGCCTTTGTGTTGTTGGAAATAAAAGCACTGGAGACGATGCTTGTAAATGCCTCTCGATGCATAAGAGGACTGAATTCTTTCTGAGTACACCAGGAGTGAAATGCCTGAGTCCTAAGGAGGCATATATTCACTCCTAACAGGTAATGGCAACCGGTTTTATAGAGCTTGTATGAATCTGCCTCCTATCTGTCGTTTAATTCATAATTATTTGTAAAGATACAAACTACATGATACTTTCAAGTAACCACCATTTCCTTTACAAGCAAGTTAGAAGCAGACAGGTTGAATATCAAGAGGGGCTTCCGAGAGCACGAATTCAGACGCTCCATTCACCAGGCCAGGTTACACTGTTCTTTAAGGACCTTGAAGTTTTTAAGCATAGATCGTAACTGATGGTGAACTAAAGAAAAGCAGTAAGTGTGCAAGCAGTGTTCTGATTAGATAACAGGCACTAATGGTACACATTTATATTTTATATACTAGAAAAAATGTCATTTACCCCTTCAATTAATTCATTAAAAAGAACTCTATGAATCAATGCTCATACATAAATAGTTACTTGAAGACTCACAAAATACAATAAGCGTACTCTTGCTCCTACATTTTGATATCTTGGAATTTTTGTGTTATCAGCCTAAGGAAAAACCCTGTCCCAGAATATGGATCCCATAAGAGTTTTAGAATTACTTGGAGAGTTAAGTGAGGTAATTTATAGCAAAAAAAAAAAATCTTGTAAACTTTAAAAACTGCAAAAAAGAATTAGCCATATTACAAAATAAGTTTTATTCATATTATTCTACAGAATATTTCTTGGTTAGGTCACTGAAAAAGAAAGGAAGGTAAATTTCTGAGGACGCTTTTTGTACACAGAAACGTTGCGGTTATGACCAGAACAAATTAATATGTGGAATTTTCAGAAATGCTATACAGGTGAGCAGGCCTCCCTTGCAATGCCATGGAATACAGCATGGAGGAACACAATGGTGAAGACCATGGAGATCTCATTGCACTGCAGAGAATAATTCAACAAATATTTCTAACATATTTTTCCCAAAATGATGGCATTCGCTTTTTCATTGTAGCACATGAGCTCCATAAATTCTAACTGGCAGGCATCTCAGAGGTATCACTAATAGGTATAAAGTTCAGAGATTAAATATAGAAGAGGCTCCCTTTGATAATTCTAATCCTTACCCCAGTGAAAGTCCTGGGCAGCTAGGTTTGTCTCCTTTCAGAATCTCTTGTAATTATAGAGCAGCTTTCCAAATCCTGGCAGAGCCAGAGGCCATGCAACTCTGGCCACCCTCAAGGCCACTGTGGAAGATTCCTCCCAAGCAGCCACTCAAAACTGGGGGCCAAAGCAGTGTTAGCTACAAAGCCATTGCTGTCCGCTTTTCAGTTTTTTTCTTTTGCCGTTATTGATAAATTGCCACGCTGGCATATTTTCTGCATTAAAAATAATAATGCTGGGATTTCAGGGAGCTGTTTTTCTGGCCAACATATTCATGAAAATTGGTAACAGTAATTGGTTCTTGTCTGGAAAACAACATTCAAGAGATGGCTATGCTCAAGATTCCGGATCTGAGAAAGTAAGAATGACACTAAAGCAGGGAGCCCTCTCACCGTAGGGGTTTATTGTGTAGAGATGGGCTGGGCTAAAACACAGAGGGATAATCGGGGCCAACTGATTCGGAAAGCTTGGCCAACTTTCAGAAGTAAAGAGGCAATGTTGTTCATGTAAATTAGTACAGTTGCTGTGGGGACAGAATGATGGTTCCTGGGAAAATTATTAGAAAAACATTATAAGACCAGAAACCCTATTATGGCATGCATATTAAAAACAAATATGATCACCAGTATACACCTGCAATCCAGACATCTTGGAATGCTGAGATAAGGGATAACAGTTCAAATCAAGCTTGGGCAATTTAAGAATTTATTGAGATTCTGCCCCCGCCAAAAAAAAAAAAAGTGAAAGAAAAGAGGGCTGGTGATATAGTTCAGGATGAAGGTCCTGGTTTCAGTCCCTAGTACCACAGAGGGGAATAGAAAATGAAAGGAAATCAGTATGTTGAAGAGACATTTTACTCCCACATTCACTGTAGCATTATTCATGAGGCTAAGAAATGGAATTAATTTAATGACCACCAATGAATTAATCAGCAAAGAAAATGTGACATAAAATGGAATGGTACTGAAGGATGGAATCTTGTCACCTGTGACATGGGTGGACTGGAGATCATCATATGAAGTGAATGAACCAGGCCCAAAACGCACTGAGGCCTCCCTCAGTGAAAGCGATCTCAGACTTCGAGCAGTTGGCAGGTATGGGGCCACATGGGACAGTGGAGCAAGGAGAGGAGGGCAGGTCGGTGCTGATCTGCAGTTTGGAGGCAGAGGTTCCCGTGTACTATAACAGGAGGCACTAAGACAACAACTGTGTCCTGGATAATTTTAGAGATTAGAAGGGATTGTGGATGTTTGCCCCGTAGAGAAATGATGGATGAAGAGACAGGCACTATTACATGAACTCCATAAAGAGGTATATCTCATGTCTTTATGTTTCATTACAGATGTTTTGTGGTATGTTAGTTTGCATCCAGGTCTTTGCATCTACTTAGCCCACAAAATAAATTCAAGTAGGTGAGACAAAGAGAAAACCCAGAGAGAGACAGAGAGAGTGAAAAATAGCAATGGAGAGACACAGAGATTGGCTGATCGATCCTTATGAGTCTGAAGGACCCCAGAAAGTTAGAGTCAGGGAACGTAAAACCTGAGAGGTGAAAGTAGAACAGGGAAAGAGTCCACAGGCTTCTTGAGAGTCACAGTCCTAGCACGTACTTGGCAGAGGACTTACGAGGCCTTGCTTTTGAGTAAAGCTATGGGCGAGAGAGCTGTCTGAGTGCGAAAGCTGGAGAAATACTTGGGGATCAACTTGGGCTAGAAAACCTGACAGGGTACGTCAGTGAGGCTAGACAATAAACAAACTCCTGGAGCACTGGGCAGAGGCCTAGTATCTTTCCTATGCAGCGTGGACAAATTAATGCTGGACACACAGCTGAAGCAGAACCACTAGCAACCTTTTAAGTGAGGATCCAATGGTGTGTGAGAGAGAAAACCATGAAAGACAAAGGACTGAAAAACACTAGAACTCAACATGGTAAAATTTATGCCCAGAACCCCACAGCTATGCAAAACGGCAGAAGAAAACCTGTCTCTTAGAACTGACACAAGAGTTGATATTAAAACTGTTACTAACACTGTATTCAGTTACTGAAAAGATTAAGTAGACACAGAGAAGAAGCCCCATTAAATTTCTAGATATGACAAGTACAATGCTTGAGATTAGTGCGTCAGTTAGACACAGCCATCACAAAAGCACTAAGTAAGACAGAGGGAAAAACACTTGGATATCATTATGTTGTGAGATATACAGATATAGCCTAAGGATGATTTGAAGTGCTAAAAAGGGGAAGCAGAAGAATATTTAGGTAATGCCTAAAATGTGGAGATAATTCTACCAGTAGTTCCAAGGGGCTCAAGAAATCCTAAACACGTGAAAAATATGAAGAAAAGTACACAAAGGAACACGAGAGCCACAAAATATATCACAGTAACTCTAGAGATAAATGCAGGTGTTTCAGGCAGTTGTGGTGATCTGTGTGCAAAAAGTAAATAAATACTTAGACCCATAATTCACCCGTTATGTAAGGACTCACTCAAAATAGATTGCAAGCCCTAAAGAAAAAATTAACTCAATTTAAAAATTCTAGAAAAATTATAAAAGAAAATCCCTTTTGACTGGATTTAGGAACAAATTTAGGTCTGGAGTATTAATCATTAAATACTGACCAATTATATTTTACAAAAAGCATAATTTTCCGCTCTTCAAAATCAGTTCTAGGTACCTTAGGAGCCAAGAGACCCATTGACAGAATATATTTCCAAATCAAATAGCTGATAGAGTACTTATATCTGCAACATATAAAGAATTATTGCAACTCAATAATAGGAGAACAAATTACCCAATAAAAATTGAGCAAAACACTTCAATTGGTACTTCACAAAAGCATATATTTATGGGGCTAGGGATTCAGTTCCATGGCACTGTGCCTGCCTGGAAGTCCAAGGTCATGACTTAGATTCCTGGTACCAGAAAAAAAAAAAGAAAAAAAGCATATATTTAAGAATGTCAAGTTAATACATGGAGAGAACCTTAATATCCTTTGTCATGAGAGAACTACACATTGAAATGGAAATATAACATCACCAGGTGACCATTCCAGTGGCTACTACTGAAGAGAAGACTGACTGTACCAAGGACTGGTGAAAATGCAGAGAAATTCACTTTTCCCACTCCACTGGGCTGATGTGAATAATACAAACATCTCAGAAAGAATTTGAATTTCTCAATTCTTAAATATGCATCTCCCATACAACCCCGGTGTGCCACTTCTGGATGTTTACTCAAGAACAGTGAAAGTGTGTGTCCACACAGGAAGGTTGGGATCCTCACAATAGTTTTACTTGATATAACCAGAAACTTGATGTCCATTTATCGGTGAGTGGCTCAGTAAATTGGCATACTGATATAACTGTGTGCTGCTCATCAATAAACAAGAATGAAGTATTGATACCACATGAAAGAATCTCAAAATAATGCTGAGTGAAAGAACTCAGACAATAAGAGGACATGTTTTCTCAATCAGTTATGAATTTGTAGACAGGGAACTGATTACAGTGAGAGAAAACAGATGAGTGATGTCTGGGATGAGGCACAAGGAAAGAATTACAGTAGGATTCTGAAGAGACAATCTGAAATACTGTGTTTCTACTGGAAATTTCCAAGTGATGACTTTGCAGTGCCTACAGGTGTCAAAATGTGTCACACTGTACATCTCAAACATGTACATTGTATTCTATGTTGGTCAAAGCTTCTTAAAAGGGTGCTTATGTGGGCCGGAGGGTTAGCTCAGTGGTTCCAGTGCCTGCCTCGCAAGTGCAAGGTCCTGAGTTCGACCCCCGGTGACCACATATAATGCTGGGCGTGGAGACTCACGCCCACCAACAATCAACACTGCATACCACAATGCCGGACGTGGTGGCTCACGCCTGTCATCCCAGCACTCGGGAGGCAGAGACAAGAGGATTGCTGAGTTCGCGGCGGCCTGCCTGGGCACCATAGTGAGCTCAGGGCCAGCCTGAACTACAAAGCGAGACCCTGTCTCAAAAAGAAAAAAAAAAAAAAAAGGGTGCTTATGTGAAAGTTTCTACAGTCTATGTATTTACTGTGTGTGGAGCAAGAACTGCACAGGCAAAGGGACAGACACACCACACAAACACTGCAGCACAGAAAGCAGTCCACACACATCACAGGAGAGAAATATCAGCCTCCTCAGTCCACACCTGAGAGCTCCTTCCCCCCAGTGTGTTTGACTCAAAGTAGGAATCATGCAACCTAGAAGAAGTAAGGTTGGCTTTATTAGGATGACTGAGTAGCTTAATAAAACATACTAATAGGAGAAGCTGCTTTCATAAAATTGACCAAAGTACTATTTTTCCAAGGCAGTTCACCTCCTGCTTTGCTGGTTATTTCCATCATTCAAGAATGACTTTCCAGGGCCAGAGATTTAGCTCAGTGGTTCCGGCACCTGCCTGACAAGCCCAAGGCCCTGAGTTCAATCCCAATAATGACATACAATGCTGGGCATGGTGACTCACGCCCACCAGCAATTAATAGCCCATACCACAGTGCCAGGCGTGGTGGCTTATGCCTGTAATCCCAGCACTTGGGAGGCAGAGACAGGAGGATTGCTGAGTTCAAGGTTTGCCTGGGCTACATAGTGAGCTCAGGGCTAGCCTGAACTACAAAGCGAGACCCTGACTCAGAAAAAAAAAAAAAAAAAAAAAAAGAACAAACGGCTTTCCAGAAACATTTAAGTAAGGAAGAAAGAGAACATAAGTTCGACTTTACTGCATTTATACATATTTTTTTCAGATTGAACTTGTCCTGTGGTTTACTCTCAGAAATCTAAACATAGTAAAGTATGCCTCTAGTTACTCACAGCTTGTCTTCCAACTCTTGCTCCCCAGAATGTTTGAGGTAAGTTCACAAAGGATATTAAACTATAATTTTTAAAGAATGTCATGTTCTATTCAGGAGATCATAGCTTTTACATGTAGCCGTGAATTAATTTTTTCTAGGTCTCTTTGTTCCTATGACAAGTATGACCTTTAAAATTATGTGTATAAGAGTAGACATGTATTATTAATACATTTTAATACACACTAAAGTGAACATCTTGATTCCATTAGTTACTTATCATGTAATTTACACTAGTAGAGTAAATCTTTAGGACAACAATTTGCGTCATATTCAGTGAATCCAATGAAAATAATTGGCTACCTTCATAGGAAGTGCTTTGGCCAGTGGTCCTACTTCTGTCAGAGAAAAATGGGCTTTACTAGAAACTGTATTGCTAGAATGTGTTAGTATAAGATGGATTCAAAAACTGAAGTGTGGTTCCTTTGAATAAAATGCAATGGGTTGTGAACTGGACTAAATATCAGGAAGCAGCAAGGATCTGTGTAGCTCCATCCATTTGCTTTGGTGGTTTGCTCTGCTCTGGACTTTAACGGTTTAAGGTCATGGCACAGCTTACTTCCCTATACTTATTAAATCTCTCCGAGCTGAGTCTCAGAGGATAAAGGAAGGCTTATACTGCCTCAGGTGGATGAGCTCAGAGTTATATTTAGTGGTGGTATTAATATTTTCCAACAATGTACTGCATTGTATGGAAAGTGTTTTGTCTAATATACAGGTGCTCTGATTAATTTCACTGAACATAGAAATATATTTTTGTAACCTGCAAAACACTGCAGATAATATTACTAAACTACACTAAATTCATGTTAGTTTGTTGTAATTGCATAAAATTTTATGTAAATGATGGCTTATTTTTATCTTTCTGATATATATATGTATATACATACATATATATGTATGTGTATATATATGTATGCATGTTTGTGAGTGTGAAATTATGTAGCCCACAGCCTTTATTTTATTACATTAATTATCAATATACAACTCACTATAAAACTGAGAAAAGAATACCCAAAACAACTTCTCCCTACTCCTTCCTGGATTGTGTTATGGAATTATTTTAGCTCTTCCCCTGAATTCAAGTGCTGCGACATGTCTGGCCCTAGCTCTGTGCACCTGCTGCAGACATTAGGCCTGGCAGATCATCCCTCATCCCTGCTTTCCTTCCCTCCAGCCGTGTGTCAGTCCAGCAGAGCTGAGCTAGTCTGTGTAAGGAGCAAGCGCAAACCTTGGGGGCCGACCCCAGGAGGCAGGCAGGGATGTCTCAGACACTTGAGAGTCTCAGGCGGCTCCACTGCAGCTTCTGCCCCTGGCTGTTCCTGCTGAGCTGGGGTCCAGCTTGCTCCCTGTGGACAGTCCTGAGGTATTGCGGTGAGCGTTTGACCGCTGCTATGGCAACAGCCCAGGAGCCAGGCAGCACGCGAAGCAGGCTGGGCTCTTCGGGGCCCAGGCTCACCGAGCACACTGTCTGCATGCTTCTTTCAGGAGGCAAACAAAACCCTAAGCCTGAACCCAAGTCAACAGGGAACAGACAGATGCTCCTTGTTCACAGGATGATGCCAAAGTACGCCACAGAGGGAAGACACTGCACACAATAATACCATCTATAAATTAATGACTCAGTATCTTATTTATAACTCAGGGCAAACATGGCAAGAGTATCTTAACCTAATCATACAAAGTTTTTTGTACCAGGAGTCAAACTCAGGACCTTGGGCTCTCAAGGCAGGTGCTGAAACCACTGAGCTGAATCCCCTGGTCCATAGTCATACAAATATTGTAAAATGTAGATCTAAGTAGCAAAATGTCCTTGAACTTCAGCAAAAGTTTTCCAAACTATGGAGGCTACTGTACTCTCACCTTCAAATGCATCTTCATTTGATGTATACGTTCAGTTGTTTGAAATGATGACTGAGGTATTTTGCAGAGTTTTATTGTTTTTCTTGGAAGAACTAAAGTGTTTTCTTATTATGAAAAGCAGAAATGTATGCACCATGTCCTTCCAGGCCAGTGCTCTGAGAGAAATGTGTGTCTGTGTTTCTTGAAGACATCTTCTGGGGTTCCCTAGCTCCTTGCACTGAGTCATGCTGACTGTGTTCCACGGATGCTGTTAACCTCTTCCTCTGTGCCAGGTTCCCCCCACATCCTAATTCTGTGTCACCACTTTTCTTGAATCCTTTTTTTCTTTTTTAGATTCAAGTAATATTTATGAAAAAAATAGGAAAACATAATTGTGAATTTTGTATTAAACTGTCACTGAATACAGTTTGTGTGAAAGTAGAAGCATGAGTTTAAAGCCATGTATATGTAGAAAATTACATATAGAGTTATTATCTCTCTTATTACCTACTGATGAATTGATTGATCAACGTATCTGTTTATGTATCTACTTCCCTATCTGTTGCTGCCTGAGTTGTTTGAAACTAATACAGTTTCTGTTTCTTTTGTGTTAAGCTGTTCTATCTTGTGATGATAACTTCAGAGCTGACCAGATGACGAGACGGGTAGAGAAGCGGCGAGACAAGCAGAGGGCATGGGCGCCTGTGTCCTCGTCTCACTGGCTCTTTAATCCGGGGATGGAGGGAGAGTCCTTCTCAAAGGAGGTGGACACTATGCAATTGTTTGAGGACCTAAATAAACACAAAGACCAAAGAAAGATGGATCTGCTCATTCTCTCTTTGCCACCCAAGGAAACCTTTCTCCACCTTTGGAAATCAGAACCCCAAGATCTCAGGTCTGGGATCTGCTGAGAGGGTCTCAGAGGCACAAGAAACCAGCTCAGAAGATACCTCTTTCTCATTTTGATTCATGAAATGTTCGAGGTAGCTCGCAAGGAATGCTGTATGTTTTTTTCTTTAAAATGAAAAGGGATTTAATCACATAATTGATTCTGAAAAAGTTTTACATGCATGTGAATAGTCTATTAATATTTAAACTATCATAAAGAAAAATGATGGAGAAAATGGTTGATTTTCATGGGGTAGAACACATAAACTTCTCCATTTAAAGCATATACATATATATATCATATATATATACATATGTTTATATGTTTGTGCACATGTATTTTCTGACATTACCTTTTCATTCTGAATATCAGTGTAAGTTTTTCAAATAAAAGTCCAGTGTTATATTTACACAAAATTAATTTCTTAGGTACTATCTATGCTGCCTACAGGCTTTACTGCAGTATTCCTAACAATGGCAGATCTGCCAATCTGCCCAGTTTTTATAAGAAGCCTATGTATGTAATGATGTTAAAGAAAGTGATGAGAATTTTTAAGCTTTAGAGTTCTTGTTGCCAAATTTGTTGTTGGCTTGTAATTACTTCTGATAGAGCTATATTATCAATTTAAAAACAAGAGCATATAGAAAGTTCAATGCATAATTTAAACAATGCATAAATATTCAAAAGACACAGCAAAATAAAACAATACTTCTGTGTTAGAATAGTATATATTTTGGTTCCAATAAAAAGGGATGTTCTGAAACTTTCTAGACAATGATAGCTAGAATAAATTATGGAACAAAGAAGTATTTCTATAACAAAGCAGTAGGCTGCATATAATTAAAGCATAAAAATAGTATACAAGTGAAACTGTTAGGCACAACAAGCTTTATTACACTGAGAAAAGATTTTAAAAATTTGTGAAACCAGATGTCCTAGTGAGTGAAAGTAAAGTAAATTGAAATCTGACTGGTTTATAAATCTACCAATTATAGTGGAGAGAGTCAAGAAGTATTTTGGTTTTCTGATGTCTCCAATTCTAACTACCAATTCACAACAATCTGCATCCTTTGTGGTCTGCTTACTTCTAAGCTCTGAAAGTGAACACTGCTCTGAAATTTTAAGCAAAGGTATCTTCACTGAAAGACATTGAAGGAATACCAAAGAAACAATGCATCCAGTTCCCACCAGCCAAGCATGCCAGACCTCTCTGCAGTGCTCCATCACTAACTAAGTCAGCTCTTTTTCTGAGGAAAGCTCTACATTCTGCTACAGAAGAGAGAACCTGGGAAGTGGGAGGGCATTCAGGGAACCAACAGAGAAACACACAGGTTACTCACACAATTGGGAAGTGCTTCCATCGTGTATAAGACCCATTTTCATTCTCCAGGCATGAGCGCTTCCTACTAACTTATTGAATAAGCTATGCACGTTCATGTTACTTATTCCTCTGTTACACAGAAAAGGGACAAAGATGATGATAAAAAAAAAACCCAGAAATATAGAAGTCATGGGCTTTTTGTGTTGAAATCCTTTACCCTAAAACGTTTAGGAAAAATTTTTCTTAAAGTGTATTTCAGATAAATTCTCTTATTTGGATTAATTTTTGAAACTTCAGGTCAGTGGATTCAATTCTATAATTCCATGCTTCCAAATGTCAGTGTCAGCCTATATAGCATTGATCTAATGATCATACTCTACTTCAAATATCTATAATAATTTCATGATCACCAAACTCATTTATTATAAAATCCATAAAACCATCCCCTGTGGTATCTATAACAAAAGAACAAACAACAATAAAATGAAACAATGTACATTTTTATTATATTTTAATGATATCCCCATTGCCTGTACAAGAACAAGCAAGTGGAAATACTTTAGCCACAGGCACTTTCTGCCATTCTGCAATATAAATTAATGGTAAAAACTTCCATTAACAAAAAAGTTAAAGGCAACTAGATAACTGTTATAAACAGTGCATTTAAGAAGTTGCCCATTTTAAGTTACTGTATGAAACACAGGACAAGACACAGGCATTTCTCCTAAGGCTTCAAAAATCCCTCTAATTGAGTTTTTTCCCCACTAAATTTATTGAGATATTTGACACATACGTTATTATCATATTCATCACTGGGAATTAGTACCTGAACATAATGTATCTTGGTTCTTCTTTTTCCTCATTCTTCTTCCTGCCACCCCTCCACCCTTCTAATCATAGGTAAACTGTGGCATCATAAGCAGAACATAATATGGTCAGAATTAGCAACAAAATAATTAAGATAAACATAAAATATTCATTTGTTGGTTGCTCTCACAAGTTCAAGATCCCATGACCTCATATGCTATGAAGATATTTTTTCTTTCAAAATCCCTATTAACTGGGCCAGAGGGTTTGCGCAATAGTTCCGGTGCCTGCCTCACAAGCACAAGGTCCTGAGTTCGATCCCCCGTAACCACATACAATGCTGGGCGTGGAGACTCACACCCACCAGCCATCAATACCACATACCACAGTGCCGGGTGTGGTGGCTCATTCCTGTAATCCCAGCACTCGGGAGGCTGAGGGAGGAGGATTGCTGAGTTCACGGTAGCTTGCCTGGGCTACATAGTGAGCTCAGAGCCAGCCTGAACTACAAAGCAAGACCCTGTCTTTAAAAAAAATCCCTATTAACTATTGTAGTACATTCAATCATATATCTGTTAAAACAATATACTCTAATGAGCAAATTGTTAATTGTTGTATGTACTTCCAATGAGTGTATAGTTAATTATAAATGTTATATAACTATTCCTAAGTGAATATATTTTATGAATTAAAAACTACATATAGAAAATAAAATTTTAAAATCATATGATAAACATTTTAAAGCATCTTCCTAGTTCTAGGGCTTTATATCATAGCATAAACTACAATACTTCTACTGAATGTGTCCATCACCACATAACAGTGAATCTAAACACAGTCTATACCATTGGAGGTGAACACACAGCAAGTGTGCCACATGGCCTTTAAGCCCCTTGAGTGAGGAGAAACATCCACATAATCAAAATACATCTACACACAATTTAGGACAGATGCTGAAATAAGTACCATGTAAAGTAGAAAATGAGCATGAGTAGGGAAGGCTGGGAAGTGTTCTCAGAGGATCCGGGCCTGGTGTTATCATGCACAGAGGGAACAGGGCTTTTCCGGCACTAGCAGAGGGAGTCAATGAGAAATCATAGAGTGTGAAGGGGGTGGGCCAATGGTTAGCTTTGGAGCATTCTGGAGAGTGGAGTGTGGACCTACAGAGCTTGGGTCAGTGCCAGACTTCCCAGAGATGAGACTCAGGTCTCATCTGAGGATACCCCAAGGTATCCTTGGGGTCCCAACTGCGCTCCTTACTATGCAAAATTCAGAGGAAGGGGCCGGAGGGTTAGCTCAGTGGTTCCGGCGCCTGCCTCTCAAGCGCAAGGTCCTGAGTTCGATCCCCAGTAACCACATATAATGCTGGGCGTGGAGACATGCCCACCAACAATCAACACCGCATACCACAATGCCGGACGTGGTGGCTCACGCCTGTAATCCCAGCACTCGGGAGGCAGAGACAGGAGGATTGCTGAGTTCGCGGTGGCTTGCCTGGGCACCATAGTGAGCTCAGGGCCAGCCTGAACTACAAAGCGAGACCCTGTCTCAAAAAGAAAAAAAAAAAAAAATTTTCAGAGGAAGCCTTCAGCTACATTCCTGTTTCCACAGACATTGGAGTCTTAAGTGCACATGTAGCTGCACACATGTGGGTGCTCTTCCTCCCAGAGTGCCAGCATTGAAATCAGAAGTACAGCTATGAAGGCCCCTACACCAACCTTCAGTGGCTGCACAGCAATCTGTCCCCTCCTTCTCGCTCATTGCTTGCTCTGGGATCCCACCCGCTCCTCTCTGTGTCTAGTAAGTGAAGGCAGCTGGGGAAAGCTGCTCTGGACACTCATCATGGGCCAAGATCCAGCAAAGAGAGAGGAGGGAGCACTGCTTTTACCCAGGAAGAGTAGGCAGGCAGGGAACACCACACCATAGCCCAGAGGGCTGGGAGGCTGGGCGGGGTCAAAGTCAGCAAGGAAACTGGTGACCCGCAGGGGTCTGAGGGGGAAAAGCTCAGCGCTCTGGACAGGAAGGAGCTGGCCAAGCGCTCTGCTCAGTGCCAAGACGGGATTCTACTGCAGGCACACAGGGAGAGCAGGGAGGGTCTAAGGCACCTGACTAAAGTGCACGTGTGAAGCACATCACTCTGCAAGCTGATGTGGGAGTAGACAAGGGAGGGATTCAGAGACACCGCAGCATTCAGGATGTACCAGAGAGGACAGGGGGTCCTCGGACCAAGTGGAGAGAGGACGGGTCTGCGCATGGTCAGAATCTGCACCTTGTGTAATCACGGAGCTTCGGCAGGCAATGGAGCACAGAGAGCGGTTCCGGGAGAGAACGTGAGGAAGTGTTCACGGGCTTCCGTGTGCGTAGGTGTGCACGTGCGTGTGTGTCTGTGTGTGCACGTGTGCACCTCACTCTCCTCCCTCCTTCTTCTCCTCCCTCTCATACCAGCCATGAGGAGGGGACCATTCTTAATTACAAGATCTCACTCTCTGAGGTGAGGCATCTCGTGTTCCCCTCCTCTACTATGTAATTCCAACAGAATAAGGATTTATTTTTGTACTAATATATTTCAGTATGATCAAAAAAGAAATATTTTTGAAAACCAACCACAGGAAAATCATGACACTTTATGACTGTACCAAATTTCTAATTGCATGAAACACTTTGACATGTAGTAAATTCATGGACATAATCAAGTAAGCAAGGGACCCACTTTTTCCTGTTTCAAAGATAAAAAGTGAAAGGCTTAGCATTAGGACAATTAATGTAACCTGGTAAGACTGCACAAAAATCAAATTTCAGGTCTCTTAGACATTTCTATTTTCATCTCTCTCAATCATTCCTTTCTTTACCCAAATAAACTGTACTTATTTTATTTAGAGAAAATTAGAAGCAGTTCTTCAACTTAATACTAAAAGAGAATTTTAGGGGCGGTCAACGGGGAAATTTTCTTTTAATTTAGTGTTCAAGCTTAATGTGTGTCCCTCAAAATGATCAAAACCTCCTGAATACCTAAGGGTAATATTTTCAAAGGATGTATTGCCTTAAATTTCTATAAAGTTACAGGCCACTATATGATTACTGAACCATTCAGGAACAGGAGAAAAGTCGATCCAGCCATACTATATAGCCTTACACTGGCAAATACTTGCTCAAGACAATTGGGAACTTTAAATCTCCTGTTAAAATGTAAATGATGTTCAAATTTCAAATTTATTTTTGTATTATAATATCTGATTATATTAGTCTTGACTTACTTCGGTTAGGTTTTATTTTAAAATACAGTGCATTGCATTGTGACTCTGCTAACACAAAAGACCAAACGATACTCAATATAACTAAAAGAAATCAATTTTATTGATCTTTGTAAAAGATCAAAATTTAAATTGCTATACTCTGAATACTATTATGCATGTTTATTTAACTAGCATTGGCAGTTGAACTAAGGACTTTGTGCTTGTGAGGCAGGTATGGTACTACCAAGCTAAATCCCCAGCCCCCACTATGCATGTGGATGATAGTACTTATATAATGTGAACCCCGTTGTGAAACTTAATGTGGTTCAAACAGGTAGACTGTCCTGCTCTGTCTGTAGATCATGGACAATTTCAGTGGCCTGGGTGACAAGAGCAGGGGACAGAAGAGCCTGGCTTGCAGCAGCCTCCAGGTGGGACCAGGAGAGGAGCAAGGGAGCTAGCGGTACTCATGCTTATGCATATGCTGCACCCTGGCCAAACAGTAAGGACCTTTCAATAAATACCTGTCAAATACCTGATAGGGCTGTGGGGGAGAATGAGGTCTAGCATGAGCAGTTATGATGGAAGAAGTAGCAAAGCACAAGAGTTATCTGAAGACCAGTGGTAGTGTCACAAAAGGCTGGGATACTATGGAACTGAGTACATGCAGTGAAAAGAAACTGGATTTGGAAGAGACACCGTCTCTATTCCTTGAGGAATTCTTTATATGTGTATCAGATACACAGATGCTTGGGCCTATTAGTATAAATACAATATCTTCACGAGTGTAATATTGTGCCAAAGCTTATTTAACATATTTATGCTTAGAGTTTATTATTTTGCTGGCAACCAAATTGCTTTTAACAAGCAACAGGATAAAAATGAGTGTTCTACTGTTATCTATAGTAGAAATTTTCAAATCCTTTGAGTTCTGTGAACTCAGAATATTTCACTGCAAAAATAGAAAACCTCAGTCTAGATTCACCTAGTCTCTGTGTACAAATACTTGGCCAACTCTACCAGGACAATGCTTTTTTTTTTTTTTTTTAATTTTGAACCATACAAATAAAAGCAGAAAATACAAGTCCTGAAACTCTGTATAGCACAGATAGATTTAGGGATAACAATGTATACTAAGAGTAAACCAAGAGCATCTCCTGCCCATATTTCTTCAGTTTTCTTGCTGGAAGATCACTTCCATTCTCCTAATAAAGGCTGACTAACAAAATTCAGTAAGGTTTTAAGACTGTGTGTTTAGTGTGGGCACATAATTATGGACCCGATGTTCAGTTTCTCTCACAGTGTCTGTGCTTCATTTCTTTAAGATGTTATAATTCTTCACACTGTGGTTCTAGAACACTAATTTCCAGCTATGGTTGCACATTAGAATCATCTAGGGAGGTTTTAAAACTCTTAATGCCCACAGCACACCTTGAGCCAATTAAATCCACATCTCCATGGTGTGAGCTGTCATCAGTAGTTTTTGTAGGTCTCCAGGTAGTTTTAATGTGCAGCCACTGCTGGGAACCTGGGTTCTGGGACTGTTTGTGTCATTCTCACTGTGGTGTTTGTTACATAGGCTTGCGTCCAAAACTATATCTACTAAATTGGACTCTGAGGATGAGCAGAAGCATCATAGCATCACTTGGACAACTGCAAGGTGCATGTCCTCAACAGGTGAAGAATCCCCACTATATAGATTTGCAGTTATGTCAGGAAAAATGCTATTTGCAAAAAATAATTGCACAGGAGGACTGCTGAGTTTCGGGCAGCTTGCCTGGGCACCATACTGAGCTTAGGGCCAGCCTGGACTACAAAGCGAGACCCTGTCTCCAAAAAGCAAAAAAAAAAAAAAAATATTGCACAATCAGACTATGACTGGGCTGAGCCTTCCTGCCTGCAGATCAGCTACGACATATCTGGACCTGAGGATTTGACACTTTATCTTCACCTCCAGCAAAAACAAAAACCTCAGTGGTCCCAGGTACTGTGGTGCACCAGGGCAACTACACTGGGACCTTCATCTACATAATTCTTCATTGTTCTAGGATGTGTAAATATGCTGCTCTCTGAGGGACTGGTTACATTTGTTATTCCTGAGAAACTGCTGCCCTCTGAGTGATCTGTTACAACGCTTACTCCCAATGTACTGAATATAAGGGGTGGCAAGCTTGCACGTGTCCTCTCTGGTACCCAGAGTAGCATGGGTCAGGCCCAAGCTTAGCTTCTTCTCTAAGTCTCATTTCTGCCTGTTTATTATTTCCCCTTGTACTGTCAGATTCACAGGAGACTAGAATTTCCTGCAAAGGTTCTAGTTACATCCCATTCTTGTTTCCTACATAGTTAACCCCCACTGAGGTGCCAGCATAACAGTGAGTAGGGAGATCTAGAGTCTCAACCCTAGCTTTTGAGGCTGCAGACAAATCTACTCAGAAGTCTACTTAGAGATCTTTATTTAATCAAAGACGGTATATGGTTTGTGGGCCTATGTCATAACTCCAGGAAAAGGTTTACATTGATGCTTGACCTGAATTCCTTATTAAGGAAAATTGATTCTGTAGTGGAAACACTAAAAGAAAATATAAACTAAAATTATACAGAGTGATTTAAAATATTAAAAATGTAGAGTTTCCTCTGCCGGGCATGGTGGCTCACGCCTGTAATCCCAGCACTCGGGAGGCAGAGACAGGAGGATTGCTGAGTTCAAGGCTTGCCTGGGCTCCATAGTGAGCTCAAGGCCAGCCTGAACTACAAAACGAGATGCTGTCTCAAAAAAAAAAAAAAAAAGTAGTTTCCTCAAATAGCTAGAATTAGAAGTTCTAATTGATCCTGCTATTTCCCTGGTAGGTATAGGCATGGAAAAATTAAAAAACATCACATCACAGTGACATATATGCAGCCATGTTTATCACAACAGAATTTATAATGGCTAAATCTTGGAAATGGACTAAATGTCCATCAACTGGAGACTATAAAGAAGGTATGCATTTTTTAAAAAATAAAATAAAATGGTATATAACTCAGCCATAAAGAATGATAGTCATTTATACTCAAATGGTTGTACTTTGAAGATATAATAAGTGAAATAATTAGGACGCATATGTGTAAATACTGTATCATTTCTCTAGTATGAGAAACTGAAGGTGTAAATGAGGTTCAGAATGTGTGTTTGGTATTGAGAGTAGGAAAAAATGTTCAAAGAGAAAAGGGAAATAGGGGTATAAGGTAAAGTAAAGAAAGGAAAGAAAAAATTTGATAGTAAAACAATGAAAACAATGGAAACAAAGCTTAAATATAAAGGGGGTGAAGGGTTGTAGAGAGGCCAGAAGTCTGGGATAAAATGAGAATCAAAATGTTTCATGCATTTATTGCTGGGTAATTTTGAGATAGCAGCCAACTAAAGATGTTAATGAGTTCTAGAATGTATGATGGATATTGTGAAATAGAAAGTATTCAAAGGGAAATGTGGTGGAGGGGTAATGAGGGGTAAATAAAAAATGTGATGATAATAAAAAAAGGGAAACAAAGCTTATGTGTTTAGGGGGTGTGGGTGTGGGGTGGGTAGGGAAATGTGAAAAAATGAGAATCAAATCATATCATATACCAATATTGAGTGTGATCATGTGTGTATACAATGTACCAATAAAGATTAAAAATGAACAAAAAAAGATGTTACATGCACAGGTATAAATTCTCAATAATGGCTGTGATCATAATGGATATATAAAATGTACCAGTAAAATCAATTAAAACAAGAAAACAAAATAAGAATGATCTACAATAAGCATGTTAGGAGAAGGATTAATATAGAAAAGCATAGCGCTCCACACCAAGACTCTCCTTGGCCCCATGCAAAGTGTTTTTCTGAACATACAATTAAAATGAGTTTAAAAACAGGACAAAATTACCAATCAGTATTTCTGTTATATTTTAGAATATTAGACCACTAGATATATATACCTCTGAAAATTGTTAATTGTGGCCTGAAGCACCTCATTTAATTCTAATAAATATCCTTTGTAGGCAAGAGCTACTGCATTATTTATTCCACATTTTACAAACATATTATTTCCAGCACACAACACAGTAAAGTTCTCAGCAGTCACTGAATTGAATTACTGGATGAAAAATCAGAGGCATAGAGCCCTCAATGGCAACTGACCCTTTATTGATCCAGGTACAGCTGAGCCAAAAGCACGGGTCTAATCCAGAATTCTTCCCCTAAGTGAATTATTCCTCCAGGTAGGGATCAGAGCTTTACAACATATGAGCAATCACTGAAGCAGTAGTTCTTAAGTTTGATAGACATGAAGACTCTTTGGGAACTTTTAAAAACATCTGATATAATAGATTAACCAGAATTCTGATTCATTACTGCTAAGGTAGACCAGAAGTCTGCAAGTTCAGCAAGGATAACCTGCTAGAGAAAGTATCTAACTGTCACATGTGTGATTAGTCTCTGAACAAGGCTCATGGAAGCAACAAGCATCATGCTAATTCCAGGAAACTGAGATGCACAGTTTACAAAAGCGGAAAGATACACGGCCTGGATAAGCTCCTGTTAAATATATCAATCCATTAATCAATAACAAAGCTAAGAACATTTACAGTAGTTAGTGAAATAAATAAAGAAGCCAACTTTTACAATGCAGAAAAGCTAGCAGCCATATCATTTTGCAATAATGTGGTAACAAAGACACCTCCTTTCACCTGGTGATCTTTTGTTTTGGGCTTTGGTGGGCTCTTTAGCCAGCCTTTCTCCCTCATGCAGCAGGAAACAATTGAAGGAACTGAAGGGTATGGGGCTAGGTGGAGGAAGAATGCCTTCAGGAGAAAGATAGGCATAGTCCTTGGAATGAGTAATAAACCTTTGTAAAGCATTGGGTTTGTTACTAGGCAACAAGTCAAACATGATTAGAATGCTCCAAATACAGCTTCCACCAAGAAAAAAAAAAACCTTCTTAAAAATGCCTTTCAAAAACCTAACCTTTGAACTATTTTAGTACTTGATTTTTCATATAATGTACATTTTTTAATGTATACACACACAAGGGTAGATGTGTGTTTCTTTGGCATTTCCAAAACAAGTATAATTTGGCAATGCTATGTAAAATCTAATACTAGTCATTATTTTATGAACTACTCAACATTAAAAGTTCATTGTCTTCATTATGATAAAAAGCACTTGACAAAAATCTAAAACCCCAAGCACTAGCACTGGTGACACAGTTTGCTGATAATGTGGAAGAGAAGCTCTTCCTGTTGGGGGAGAGTACAGAATGTAAGAGCGACCACAGAAGGCAGTTAGAAAGGAAGTTTCTTGCAAAACTGAATGTTCTTTAAATGTATAACCTGTGACTGAAGATGGCCAAAGAAAACCCTGCACATGAAGTTCACACTACCTATAGTACTATGCCCAAAATGAGACACGACCAAGATATTCATTAACAGGTGAATGAACAGACTATGGTACAATTATGCAACAGAATATTATTTAGCAGTAATGAACTATCAAGACTTAAAAAGACATAGAACAACCTTAAATGAACATTGCTAAGTAAAAATGCTAATTCTGAACAGTTGCCAACAGTGTTGTTCCATTTCCATGACATCCTAGAACAGGCAAAGTTGTAGAAAGGGTGAAAGATATGTGATTGTCGGGCTGGAGATTTAGCTCAGTGGTTCCGCCACCTGCCTAGCAAGTGCAAGGTCCCTGGTTGGATCTCTGTAACCACATACAATGATATGGTATTGGGCATGGTGACTCACACCCACCAGCAATCAGTACCACACACCACAATGCTGGGTGTGATGGCTCATGCCTGTAATCCCAGCACTGGAGAGGCAAAGGCAGGAGGATTGCTGAGTTCGAGGATTGCCTGGGGCTACACAGTGAGCTCAGGGCCAGCCTGAAATACAAAGCAAGACCCTGTCTCAAAAAAAAAGAAAAAGAAAAAGATGGGGGAGGGGATGGAAAAGGTGAGTGTTTCAGGCCAGAGAAAACATTCTGCATTGATTCTGGATCACTTCTTCAGATATTTTTCAAATTCTCCATGACTACAAAATAGAAGGAGTGATTCTGATACAAAAGACAGACTTGAATTAACAAAACTGTATCATTCCAAGTTCAGAGTGATGTAGTCACTACAGGAAAAACTAACCTACCAGGCAGGGTGGGACTTCTCTACGTTGCCCATTTGATTTCTCTGTAAATCTAAAGCTCTTCTAAAAACAAAGCTGGTGCACTTAAGAAAACTCCAAAGCACGCAGAGGTAATATTAATGCTGGCACAGGAAGCAGTTTCTAATTTGTAACATACTGGTCATCATTAAACTGAACCTAGCATCTCTGTAGTATCTCTCAAGCACAGGAAATGCATCATTAAATATGAAGTTCTTTCAATGTCCAGCTATATATTGAAACATCCTTAGCATTCTGTCCAATGGAGCTCAGTTAGGACACTACCTGCAAGATTGTTCTGTTCTTTTCCCAAATGAAACACCCCACTGCATTAATACACTGCTCATTTTATGAACTTTGAATATAATTTTAACTTTTAAAAAAAAACTTTCCTAAATATTTTCCTCTCCTTTATTAGTATGTAACTGAATATAGAATCTGTCATCTGAGTTTCGGAAATAAATGCATTTAGTTATTGAATGTATTCTGTGTTATTTCTCAAACTTCAGTGTGTCTAGGAGCCAACATAGTGGGATCATTTTGAAGTGTAGCTCCCAGCTCGTTCAATTTGAGGTGATGCTTGCTGGTAAACGTGCACTTCTCCAGAGCTTCGGGACCATGCTGGTGCAGAGAACACCATGAGCCGCCAGGTCCAGAGAATATTCGGAACACAAAACCATCCCCTGTGTGAAAAACAAACCCAAATATCTAGCAACCATGGTGAAGGACAAAAGAGCTGTTTTCCTGTTTCTCCTGTCCAAAGAAGCTTCCAGGATAACAGCAGTCTGCTTTCTCTAAATATAATCCTTTTCACATACAGAGAGGAAGCCTTGATAACCTTTGCACAGTGAATAAGCTGCCCATTTAGTTGTAATTCTCTGCTGACTCATTGTATCAAAGGTCTGGTTCATTTTAGTGCAGTTCCTCAACTTATAAGTCTTCTGTTGCAGAAAGGTCAAGTGACTGACTCAAGGTCATCTAACCAATATCCATAAAGGTCAGGTGGCGAACCCAGAATTCTTAGTCAAAATCCGGTTCTTTGTCCTCAGTTTTCTCTTGGTACTAATAATGCTGTACTCCAGAGAATAGGGATCAGTAGTTCAGACCACGAAAATTTGATCTCTGAACCGAATCTCATCCTCAGGATTGCCACTGTAATTCTAAGCCTTAAGGTCTTGTGGTTGGACAGGTGAATTAAGGGGGAAGGAGTTTTCGTGGATCAAAACAAGCCTTGACATTCAGCAAAACTGAAATTATGAGTTCATCTTGATATGATGTAAGATCATGAGCAATATAACTTGGACATGCTATGATGGAAATTGGGACAAGGAATGATTGCTCCCTTATCCCCAACCCTACTGGCCTCTCAAAAGAATTTCCGGACAGCCACATGTGAGAGGCAGAAGCAGAGGGACACTGTCCTGTAGCAACATTCCGGGGAAGCCTCACATACATTGGTCTAAATGAAAACCTGACATTTTCAATGGGACTTGCATCCATTAAAGGTAACTGAAACTAAATTGCTCTTCACCTTAGGAAGAAAATGTCTACAAATATATAAAGGATTTTGTGTCATTATATAGCTGTTATTCTTTGGAATTAAGTTTTGGAGATTCCAATCTCTAATTAATGGGCAGGCCCCAACTTCGCACTGACATCAGAACCAGCTTGGGGTGGCAGGGATAATGTATGTGCAATATTTAACATGTAGGGGCCTATGCCTTCCTTCCATGAACTGTCCTTGGATACCCTGTAAGGTCCCTTCTAACTGTAGAAATCTGATTATACACACATCCAGCCTTTCCCACGTGCATCCTTGAACTATAGGAAAGAGGAAGTGAAGATGGATTTATCTGGGGGCACAACACCTATGTCTGACCACTGAACAACTCACCATGAAACTTCATCTTTCAGAGGCACTGTGTGTGTGTGTGTGTGTGTGTGTGTGTGTGTGTGTAGGGGTGTATTGTGTATAAGCAGCTCAGAACTGAGTTGTGTGAGCTGACTGGACTTCCTCCTTCTGTGTCTGCAGCCTAACCCCAAGCCTCCACAGGAAGTGGGGCAGGAGATACTCTCATCCAAGGGTTCACGACTGGCCTGGCATCTGGGACTTCTAGTCTCCCTAGGACAGTTCTCAGGTACTCGAGGCTGAGCATGATGAGGAATCTGCCCGGGAACCTCCTCTGAAACCAGTCACTTATTCACTTGATGATGTGAGCTCTTAAAGTCGACCCCAAGTTAGGTGCTGGGTGTAGGGAGCGCAAGTACTCATGGCTTCTCCAGGAACTCTCCGTGTTCCAACCATGGAAAGTTCCCTCTCCAGGGATGCTGACCCTGACAATAGCTGACAAACCCAGTGTTGCCTGATGCGTTCCCAACACTGCTGCCTGAAGTTCCTCTGAAGCATTCCTGTCTCAGGCATTTCCTCCCCAGTCTTTCTACCGCACACTGTTTCCCTCCCTCTGATCAACTTCCTGCCTTTCCTTCACCACCAGCAACCCCAGCCAGGACCTGCCTGAGACTGCGGCCTCCACTATGACTTCCCAGCCACTCGATCCCACACCACTTGTCATGGTTTGGTGTTGGAATGTCCCTGTAAAGCTCCAAGTGTGGAAGCTGATCCCCTGTCAGCTCTGTTCAGACAGGGCTTTGAGGGAGGTGACCTCCTGGGCAGATTCACCCACTGCTGGGTCTGCAGCTACCAGGGCTCTTGGGAAGGGAGCCTGCTGGAGGAAGCAGATCCTCGCGTGTGCCTTGAATGGTGCACATTGGGCCCTGCTCATTTCCTCTCTCCCACTACTTCCGGTCCTCCTCTGGCAAACCTCTCCACCCCCATGCCCTGCCTCAACCCAGGCCAGAGGGACAGAGCCAAGTAACCATGACCTGATGCCGTGGGCCAAAATGAACCATCGCTGCTTCATGCTGTTCATCATTTTGTCAGAGGGTAGGAAAGCTGACTAACAGGCCATGTACTTGACCTATATCCTCAGCCAGGATTCTGTGAAAAACCTGCCACAACTGGGCCTGTTTATTCAGCTTTGGGTGATAAATAGGAAGGGGAAGCAAGGGAGAAGTACAGATGACAGTTTTGCTGCACTCTCACGTATTCACAGTAAAATTCCAACAAGTACAGAAGAGGGAGCTGGCTTCCAGAGGAAGCATGAAGAACGTTCTGTTTTGGGTATCAACTCTGAAACTAATCACCAGAATACTTCCTGGAAAGCTTGGAGAGCATAGCTGTAGGGGGAATATAAAAGAGAGGGACAAATCCGATTTCACACAAAGAGCAATATTTTGCAAATACAACTGTATATTACGGGAAAAAAGCCAAGTGGTAGATTATGCACTCGGCACACCATGGGGAAGACTGAAACACAGTTCCAAACGCCTCAGTTAGTGACACGGGGCATCTAGAGGGAGTGGAGTAGTGCTCATCGGATGCCAGGGCTCCTTGTGCTGCAAGATACTCTGCACACAGGAATGATAATGACTTGTACACTCCAGACCCACAACCACAAGAACACAATGGTAGAGATCACTTACTGTGCTGACAGTGAATCCCGCTGAACCCTCTGGGACATTTACAAACATAGCCTATGAAGGTGTCTCCTCGGTAAGCTTCGCTGATCTCACAGGTTCCCCCATTATGGCACGGATTGGGGATGCAGGGACCTGAAAGACAGAAGGACTGCGATGGGACGAATGCTTAAAGAAGGTACCAGGCCAACACCATGCAATTAAAGGAAAAATGCTCTGGGCATTAATTGGGCAAGGGATGTGCAGTTGGATTAGCACTGAAAACCAAGGGCCTGTGTTTGCATCTTGATTTCTGTACTTTTCCAGCTATATGGGTCATTGTTGAATTCATGAGTTTATCGACTTTGTTTAACCTTTTGTGGAATATGAAAAGAACATACTTCAAGGGACACCATTATAGATGAAAAGATATGGATCTATGTCTTTTATATATACATGAAATGATAAATGCACATCTTTAATATGCCTTTAGCCACTTTAGCTGCTCTTGGTATAAGTATGTAAAATAATTATTCATGTATATACACAAATATATACATATATATGTATATACACACAAATATATACATATGTATACCCCAGAAGATTGTATTAAAAAAACTCAAATATTAGTAAGTTAAAGATCATTATGAAATATTTTGAATTATCAAATATGTTCTGTGTACTTAAAACCTGACACCGTGTGGACATTTCCGAGCTCATGAACCGGAAATGCTCTTCTCCTGCCAGGGTCAGCTGCTGAGGACCCGGCCACAGAGTCCACACGGAGCGCACGGCTGGCTGCAGCACTTTCCTAGATTCTCTGCATGGGGCAGGCGGAGCGTTCCTCCGAAGAAGCACGTTTTTCACCAGCCTAGAAGGAGCAGGTCACAAATGGCGGCGTGCCTGGAGAAGGCTGAGAGCCACTTTTCAGCCTTTCCTTTCAGGAAGTACACTGAACAGGGTCCTGGGACTGTGCCACCAATGGGCCGTATGCAGATCTCTCTGGGATCAGGTTGCTGCCAGGGTGCGGTTTGGTGACTGCATCTGGCTCCTGGAGGGCAGCACCTGCCACCGCAGTGCCCACTCTAGAGCAAGGTCTCCAGGCAGTGACCCAGCATGCTGAGTAACCAAGGGCTTGGCAGGAAGCCACGAATACACACTGCACTCTTGCCTGTCCCTTCGTGTGGCTCAGGTTTTGCTGGTCCGCAGCAGTCTTTCCTTCCTTCATGGAAGACATGCTTGTGCACCAATCTGAATCCTCCTGCTCAGGTGCACACTCTCTTCCCTGTGCTGTCAACCATTTCTCTGCACTTCATCCTGCTTCCTACGAGTGAGTCAGGACAGAACTCAGCCTAGACGCAGCACAGAGGAGAGAGTCCAGCTCAGGAAAGGATGGAGCTCCAGGAAAGGGAAAGTCAAGCCAAGGAAAAAAGAATAAAACCCTGCCTTTGTTTTTGCTTTTAACTACAGAAATTAGAACACATTTATAAGGGAGCCCTGAAGATGTTAAAATGTACACGACTAGACAAGAAAAATACAAGTAATAAAACTAAGTGTCTGGCTGTCTTTGCTGAGTGCTTCCCACAGCTTGGGGGAGAAGACTAGTTAAGAGGAGTGAAGGATTCCCGCTGAGCCAGGGAGGAAAGCCGATATAGGGCAGGACACAAGCTTTGGGGCAGCCAGGACAGATTCCTGAGAGGTGGAGTGACTCAGGTGTGAGGCGGGTCGGCTGCCTGCATGGGGGTCAAAGCCAAGCGCCGTGTGCGGAGAAGCAGAGCCCGACCTGCAGCACTCCAGCTGGCTTGGTACTTCTGTGGGCCCCCGGGGACAGGCCTAGTGAATTTATTTACAACCTGGCCAATGTCTGAGTATTAGAAAACAAGTATGACTACAGAATGTAGCTACTAGTATTGCCCTGACTCCAAGAAACCTAGTGATGGTCCTTTAAAGGATGAGGATGAAGAGAGAAAAGGATGTAAAGACTTCATTTTCCCGAGTCCTTCTTCTGCTGAGCAATGGGAAGTTCGCATAGGACACTCTTACTGCGTTCCAAAAGAATATCCTATTTTTAGAGTCAAGAAAACAGGCTCAGTGTGATTGAGGGACATATTTAACCACAAAAGCAAAGGTTTTACCATGGTCAGTGGGACTTCAGACACACACTCTTTATCAAGGTATCCAAATCTGCAAATTATTGCGTGCCCTATGGAGATTTCCACAGAATCTGCACAAACTCACTAAACAATCCTATCAGTGCTACTGCATTTCTCCAGTGGCAATACTGCAGCAGACTTGGAGTGACTGGGTCAGGGGATATTAGAGATACTCAGACACATAAGCTCTTCTATACTAAGAGGGCTCATTCATTTCAGCTGATTAAAATCAACTCTCAAACGAGCATTTCCCCAATACCATTTCTTGGTAATTATATGTGAGAATGATGAAATGCTGTGTGCTTTGTACCTACTCTTTGGTAGCCATCAAGGCTGTTGAAATGAGATGGTTGTGACGTTGCCCCCACTAGACCACAATCCCGTTGGAAAGAGACCTGGTTTTCAGAAAGGAGTTGTATGATATATTTCAACTACACATGTGCATGATGATACTGAGTCGTCACAATTATATAGATTGCCTAAACTCTGCTCTTATTTTAGATTTATAAAACGTCAATATTATTCAGCATTTCACGAAATAATTAACATGGACACTTTCTGTCACTTTTCTACATCTTTCCCACTCCAAACCACTTAAATTTATCATTAGCTTCCAATATTTTTGTCTTAATGTGGTTCACTTTAGGGCAGGTTTAAACTGAACTGTGAATAACAAAGTCTTTGAATGTGTATGTTTGTGTAATGAGAACATGTTTCTTACTTCTCCAGGAAGTATGTGATCATAAAAATATAACTTTATACAGCCTCAGTAATGTTTTACTCTCCTAAGTTAATAGTCTCTGGAAAGAGACAGTGACTCTAAGCAAGAGCTAAAGAACATGAGCAGTAGCGTTCATACCTGGACATGCCCAAGGCTGTATTGGATGTTTCATAACAACAAATAAAACATAACAAGTTACCATGTTTTGGGTACCATGTTCTGAGGGAGCGACTCATATCAAAACTGAACAGTTTCCAAAACTCTTTGTCTTTTCCCTCATCCAACAATCTGTTCTCTTTTGATGCTGAAAGTGAACACTACTTTAAGTGCTCCACTCACTGATGAGTAATATTAATTGCCATGTATGAAGTGTTTGCACTGCAAGGTTTTATGACAGATACTGATTCAGACTGAAACAGAGGGTCCCCTCATAATTTCATGTTGTGATATTTATCTATTAGTCATCTATTATATCGTGGGCACGTTGCTGGTAATCTGTAAGGAAAGCTTTAAATGGAACTAAACCTGTCAGCAGCTTGGAGAGTAAACCCCAATGTGAGACTAGACTAGGTTACCCAGGTCATACCCCTCATTTCCAAGGTAATTTTAATAGCTCTCCCTTGCTGTGAGGATAATATGTTTGATGCTCATTCATTTCTCTGTTTATGTAAGGGTTCTGGAAACTTAATTTTAGGATTCTCCAGTGGCATCAGATTAATAGATGCCTTTAATAGTCTATCTTCTTTAGCAGCCATAAATTTGATGTAGTTGAGATGTCTCATGTCCTTGCTATAACATGTCAGCACTACTATAAATTACTTAAAAATGGTTCAAAAATAATCTTATGGCAGAGGCATCTTCACAAAGCAGTTTGTGTTACTCAATGACAGCACTGGGGAAGGCAAAGAGAAGACAATCAAGGGTGATCTCAATTCATTGCTATGAAAGTCTCCTTAAATTTGTTTATCTCTTTTGCTTTATAGGCATGCAGGAGAAATTATGAGCAATATGAGCTTTCATTCTGATTAGAATTCATAGTGTCCATAAAATCCCATATAACCTGAATAGACAATGAGGTTTGGTAATATTACTCTTAACAATGAAAGTATAAATGGGCATCCAAAATATGGAGGCTCTGGGGTTTTAAAATCTAAACTGCTGTAACACTTTCTCTAAGTTGCTCCTAGCACAGCGGGGACAGCACTTGGTCAATATGAATGAAGAACTGAACTCAACACCTCATGCTTCCTGGGCATTTTTATGCAAGCTCATTTGAGTATGTCAATAAGATTAATTGCTCACCCATGCAACCAATCTATATGATTTTCTACTTTCCTCCATCGACTCCTTCACCATACCAATCATAGAATTAAAGTTCTTTCTGTATGTGCAATATAGTTAGTTTCTCACAAATTCCAAATCATGGGCACCTTCCCACTTGTACACAGACTGGGAAGCAAAGCAACTCACTCTGTCTTGCAATACTGGATATGAAGAGATAGTCAGTTTTACGAAATGTGCCCTCAACCCACTGGCAGCTGGATCTTAATAATGGATGTATACTTTAAACAGCGTAATAAATAAATCCCCACTTAGGAATGGCAAAACCACAGTTTTTCTAGCTGTTCTAGCAGTATAGTAAAATATAAACAAGCCTCAGACTTTTCTTCCTAGTTCTGGTCTTCAAAACACCCTGCAGTTCTCCCAGGGCCTCGGTGTAAGTTTTAAACATTTTGTCTTTTGCCAACACGAGCTGCTGCCATTTTCTTTTGAAACTCATTGAAAAGAAGAAATTCTTCTGGGTACATTCACATGATTGATGCTTTCAGACTATTCTTTTTACACTGTCTGCTTCTCCTCCTTCTTTTCCTTTTTCTTTGTGGTCTTCTTCTTTGATAAATATAAGTATAAAAAATTTAGTCTTCTGAGGAAAAAATTTGTTTGTGACTTTCTTGTATTCACGCAGAGGGGTAAAATGTTTGCTATTTTCCTATGGAGGAAAGTCAGCTGAATTGCTTTTCTTTAAATAAAAATCACTGAAGGGCCAGAGATTTAGCTCAGTGGTTCCAGCACCTGCCTAGCAAGTGCAAGGTCCCTGGGTTTGATCTTCAGTAACCACTGACAATAATACGGGGCATGGTGGCTCACACCACTGGCAATCAGTACCACATAGCACAAATGGCAGGCTTGGTAACTCAAGCCTGTAATCCCAGCAATCAGGAGGCAGAGCCAGGAGATTGCTGAGTTTGAGGCTTGGCTGGGCTCCATAGTGAGCTCAGGGCCAGCCTGAACTACAAAGCGAGACCCTGTCTCAAAAAAAAAAAAAAAATCATTGGAAAGATTATAAGCATGAATCTGTGGTAAGTGGATACATCGCCTGTGCATAAAACTTTTCGAAGAGAGGACCCTGGGCTTTCTACAGCCATCTCCAGGAAGGGCCAAGACGACTCATGGTAACAAAGGCTGCTCAGAGTGCTTCTGTTGTTTTCTACACCTGCTATAACAGATCTCCACAAACTTGGCTACATAAAAGAGTAGAAATTTATTTTCCCATAGTTCTGAAAACTATAGATCTGAAATCAATTTGCCAGAGGGGCCACACTTGCTTTGGAGGCTCCAGGAAAGGATCATTTTCTCTTTCCACTCATTGTGGCCCTACCAACTCTAGGTTCACAGCATCACCACGCTGATCTCTGTCTCTCTTGGCCTGCCTTTGCCCTTGGTTTCTCTGTGTCTTTTCTTCTTCTGAGCAGGGCATTAGTCACTGTACTCAGCTCTCTCTAAAGCAAGTGGGAGTTCATCTTGAGATTCCTAACATTACATATCTATAAAATTCCTCTGAACAGATGAAGTTTGTCTGGCTAAAGTTCTTAGATAGACTCCATAATTTTCCAGACCTTTCAGTATGCCTGCCTTTGAGAATAGGATGTTTGATAGTGTAATTTAAGGTTAAGTGAGATCACATGGATGGCCCTAAGGCTCCCTGAATCATATCCTTAGAGGAAGAAGATAGTTGAAAGCACAAAGAGATACTGTCACAGCAGAAAGCTAAGGGAGGACAGTACAAAGGGAACCATCCTCCAGTCCAATACAGACATGTCAGAAGAAGTCAGACCTGTGCACCCTTTGCTCCTGGGCCCTGGCCTCTGGGGGCTCAGAAGCTAAGTTCCTGTTGAAGAAGCCACCTCTGTTGTGCTATTTTGTGATGGAAACCCTACCAGTCAAACACTGACCCTGTTTCCAGGAAGGCCACACTGAAGTTGCTTCTGTGCATGAAAGGTGAGGGAACCCACTATAATCTGTGAGTAGTTGTTTTCCAACTTCAAAGCAGCTGATTAAGCAAACCACAGTGCTGTTATTATTAGAAATGGTTGACACCAAAATGTTCATATGTATCAACTCTGAAATACTAATTAAAATTAACTCCACTGTGTTTCTGTTACAGGAGAGGAGCCAGTGAGTGTTGATGGTGATAGGTGGAAGAAAGTGGTCGAAGTAGGAAACAGGACCTGGAAGAATGCAGAAATGGTTATGCAGGTGCCGGGGAGGACCTAGCCCAGCAAGCCAGGCCAGGTTTGATTTTTGTCCTTTCACACTTCTATTCAGAGTGAATTGGGGATGGCAAACCATCAACCTCTTGAGAAAATACTTTTATGTGCTAATTCTGTGAACACGTGGAACAATTGTGACGCAGGAATTGAATCTGTTTTCCCCTCCAAAGAGAAATATCTTTTTAAATGTAAATACAGTGGTTCACAAATGAAGACGTTTATAGCAAAAGGATCTATTGTTCTACAAATTGTTAACTACACTTCGCTCTTCCAGCCCCCATCATGCATTCATCTTACACAAGGCATCCAAAACCAGAGACTGAGAGCCCCACTGCATAATGGCAGTCTCAGAACAGAATGGTTTAACACCCAAACAGAACTCTGCATTATTACTTTGTACTCAAACTTCTGGTACTTTTTCCTTTTGTTCTTTTAGTTCTCCAAACATACTATCCCTGACTGGTCATATTTTAGATAACCAATACTACTGGCTAACCAGTTGGCTGTGTGGTCATTTATAGTGCAGTATATATTAAACCCAGGACAAAAACAATGTTGTAACCGGGCTTTCTGTTTAAAAATTAAGAAATCTAGATTAGACAAAATCCACCTCTATACAGAAAACTCAGGATATACAGACATTTTGTAAATTAATGTATACCATATCAAGTTGTTATATCATTATTATATTAGTAACCATAAGGTGCTGAAGTCACCAATTAATGATATAATACTCTAAAGATCTAAGAGATACATGCATAGCAAGACTACGGACCAACATGATAATTGGTCTTTTTAGTCTAATGGCTAGTCCAATAACAGTGGCCATTTAGATATTTTCCAACATATAAATTTGCATGAAAATTTCACGAACTAAAAAATGTAATCCAAGTTAACTGTTAAATCAGGCAAGCCATAATTTTTAATCAATCTAGGAAGATTCCTAGAAAAGCTGTCTTTAATCAGGGCACTGTTTTGAAACAAAGCTCAGCAGTGCTCGCTTTGGCAGCACATATACTAAAATTGAAACAAAGCTCAGCAAATCACTCACTGAAGTGGGATGTTTGTCAGAACTTAAGAGCCTTTTGTTCAAAAATACATTGGCAGTTTAAGGGTTCACACTGGCAGACAGTACAAAGTGCTACGAAATCTTCGGGTTGGGTTTGCCCCAAGAGCCCATGGTTCAGTTCATGGTGTACGTGCCAACAGGGCAGAACGCAGATTAAAGACAGAACAGAGACCACTTCTCTCCCTCTGTGTATGAACCAAGTTCCTGGAGCACCAGGCAATCTCCTTGCTTCTGTTCCCTGTCTCCAAGCAACTGCACAATTTCTGTGTTTTCCATCAGTCTTCACTGACAGCACTTCACCTTTCTGTCTCCTACTCGACTCGCTGCCTGTATCTTGCTATCAGCATCTCACTGTGCACTGCTTTATTCTTTAATTATTCCACAAGTCTCTATTATCTCCATGACTTGATTGTCAACTACATGTGCAAGCTGTACTTCCTCATATTGTGTGTTCCTGGAGACCCAAATACAGTGTGATATACTAAGGCATTACTTTACCTATGTATATAAATGTATGCTGATTGGCTGAAAATTAATGGTAATCTTGGGAATTTTAGCTTACAAACTAATCACAATCTATATCACAATCCCGAAGTCTAGATACTGGACACACATTTATCTACAACCCTTTTTATTCGCACTAGCAGGTTTCAACAACCCTATACTAACTATGCCTGGATCCAATCCAAATTTTCTCTGTCAAATATTGGAGCAATCTATAATATATCTGCTTGTAGTTAACCTTCATTTGTAAACAAGTGGATGTTTAAAATAGTTGCATTGCTGCTATGAAATCACAGCTCTGTGCCTTTAAGTCAGGCATAGTAATCTTGAAGAGCGGGAGGTGGGGAAAAGGCTTCTGCTTTCTTGGAACCTGTCCCCAGGTTGTTGTCCCAATCATGAAGCAGAGCTGGCCCAGCAGCACCAGGACAGGAATGACACCTGCCCAGACTCCAAGGCTGACTTCAGAAGCACAGGCAGACAGCCCAGTGATGGTCAGGCTGTGTCCTTGGGGCTCCGTGTGGCTTCTTTGTGACAGACTTGAGAAGGCAGCGACTTCAGAGGGCCATCTGTTCCTTCAGCAGATGTGATAATTTGGTCTTGAGGAATGTTGTTAAGTGAGTATTAAGTCATGACCATGTCAAGTAGGGGACACCACGACTGCTTCTTAGTCTCTGGTGGGGAGTTAGGGGATGCTTGTCCAAACACAGAAAAGGTCACCAAGGACAACCAAGGCTTTGAAAGCATATAAAAGTGAACAGAGTGAGAGCTGCAAAACAGCAACAACTCACTCCCTTCGCATTTATACTTTGGACCATGTTGAATTTGTATCAAATGCAAGAGGACTAAGGGGGTGTGAGAGAGCTAGGTAAATATCACCACCATGTCTGTATCCCATCCTGCACCTGTCAACAAACTAAGGAGGAATTCTAAAGAAAGAAATCATAGAACAGAGCTTCTCATCCTGACTGAATTAAAAGCATTTACCATCGCAGGCATCGGGCTTTGTTGAATAACTCCCGAGAAAACAGAACCTGGCCACTGACCAGGCAGAATACATTCTGTGCTGCTGCAGTTTCAAACAACAATCGAAGGTTCCTTTGCCGGGGAACGGTTTTCCTCATAAGCACTGTAACTACAACATCGAAAACTTTTTTTTTTTTTTGTAGTTCAGGCTGGCCCTGAGCTCACTATGGTGCCCAGGCAAGCCGCCGCAAACTCAGCAATCCTCCTGTCCCTGCCTCCCGAGCGCTGGGATTATAGGCGTGAGCCACCACGTCCGGCATTGTGGTATGCGGTGTTGATTGTTGGTGGGCGTGTCTCCACGCCCAGCATTATATGTGGTTACCGGGGATCGAACTCAGGACTTGCGCTTGCGAGGCAGGCGCCGGAACCACTGAGCTAACCCTCCGGCCCTCGAAAACTTTTTTTTATCCCTGGGGTAAATACTTAAGAACACATTCCATAAACTGGACTATTCGGGTTCCTACCTACTGATCTTCTTTCACTAACATAATGGCCATATTCAGAGTTCTCCCAAGACACAGTATCTCTCTCTGGACACTGTGCTTGGCACTGTGGATTCCCAATGTGAAGAGAAGAGCTGGACTCTGTGGTCTCATGGAACTGAGCCGTGTGGGAGGACTGAGAGTCATCAACCAATCACACCAGGAAATGTAGTTTTTCATGAAATTATAAAGGAAAGTCATGAGCTCTAGACATGACACAGCACATCCAGGAGCTGAACACCCAGTGAGAGGCGTGGCAGCTTAGAAGAGGTCTATTCCATAGGTACGGCTGTGCAAAGAGCAATGATTCCAAAATACATGTTGGAGGACTAGTGTAACTGGAGAGGCCACAGCATAGGTAAAAAGATGGGACAAAGTTATGAAGGCAGAAAGGGTCATGGATATAGAAATCACTTTACGGAATACCTTCACATATTTAAAAAACAGGACAAAGCCCTGGACTTCAGCTTTAAAGGAAATTCTAGGTGCTACCCAGAGAACATGTTTTATCTATTCAGCAAGTCTCTATCATGTGCTGAGAAGTACAGAATAAATGTGTTAAAAATACACAGCAGACATCCCACACTTCTCATGGTTTATCTTCTAAGTGATAAGATGCACATGTATTAAATGCTCGATGCTGCTACAGTGATACCATGTAACTTCTAATTTTTCTCCTGTCTCCCTATTTGGTGTCTTTACTAAATTTTCTATGGCCACTAATCAATGGCTTTCCTGAAACTTAGTCCTGGATACTTTGTTCTATTTTCCTCCCTGTATTTTCACTAAATTTCCAATGGACAAATATATCAGTATCCAATAATTGCTCTGTAAACCCAGAGACACCGAAATGTGTATTTGCAGGAAAAATATTCCTTTGTCTACTTAAAGGTTTCTTGGGAAAATCGTGTCTGCCGAGGTTGTTCGTGATTATCCTTTCCAGCACAGACTCTCTTCTGGGACTGTTTTGTTGAAAATTACTCAGTACTGCGTACACTGGGAATACTGACAATGTATGCTAAGCAAATGTTCTCCTTTCTGTGACCTTATTTTGTACGAAAAGGACCTTCTGACTGATCCTTTTGCTAATCTAAGGGACCATTTTCACATAAATAAATAAAATGTACAGCTGGAGAACCTGGCAATATGTATGGCTTCCAAAAGAAGGCTTATATGTTCCACAGATGTAAAAGTAAAAACATGAAGAATTAAAAAGGTGATATTCAGCCAAAATTAAAGAAGGATAATAAAGGGCCGGAGATTTAGCTCAGTGGTTCCGGTGCCTGCCTTGCAAGCACAAGGTCCTGAGTTCGATCCTGGAAACCACATAGAATGCTGGGCATGGTGACTCACGCCCACCAGCAATCAATGCCACATACCACAGTGCCGGGCGTGGTGGCTCATGCCTGTAATCCCAGCACTTGGGAGGCAGAGGCAGGAGGATTGCTGAGTTCCAGGCTTGCCTGGGCTACATAGTGAGCTCAGGGCCAGCCTGAACTACAAAGCGAGACCCTGTCTCAAAAAAAAAGAAGGACAATAAAGAAGTCAGTGAGGAATTATGCATGCTTTTGGATTTACCGAGTCTGTTTGGTCATGTTTGCTTTTACTTTTCTGTGATCTGTCTGCCTAGTGCTGCTGTGCTCAATGCTGGCCTCCATCTAAGTGCCCTAAAGTCCCTCTGTTTAACAACAAATCTCAAGCTGGTTCCCGAGAGATCAGTGAGTCTATAGAAGACAGTCTGCACAGTACCGTGAAGGAGAGAAAAACTCTACAAAGCCTTGCCGACAGGAATGAGCGTCATACATAGAAGACCACATGAAAGCCACTTAGAAATGATAGCGCTGGACCTCACGTACAGTACCTATCTCTAAGCTTCCTAGCAGGCATGGGAATGTCATAGTTCATTACATATTTGAGAAGTCTGGAAACCCATTTAAAACTGTATGTATAAAATGTATTATCTTTGCAAACCCAATGAAGAATGTTGAGCTATTAAACACATCTCACTTTCTCACCTTTGTAAGTATTAAACGTATACACCCAGATTTGCATTTCTATAAAAACCTTTATCCCCACTTTTCCAGCTTTATTAATTTAAATTTGTAAATTTCATGTTACATTAATCACACGAATATAAATGAACAAGATTAAATGGAGCTCTAGTAATTACTGTATTTTCTATAAAAGAAATATTTCCTGCCAACAATTTTTGTGATGAATATTGTTCACAACCGACCATAGGTCATGAAGCAGCAATGTTCCCTCTACAGGGTGACTATGCCATTATTCCCCTTCAGTTTGATCAAGATGACAAGATAATTAAATATTATATTTTAATATGAGTATCTTTAGACGTTGACACTATACTTAATTCTCCACAGAATATACCCATAGAATCATTTAAAGCCATGGCAACAGCCCAGCTTGGGCTACTCCACAATTAATATTTGTAGTTTTTTTCACATCCTAAGTAAGCCGTGGTGATTAACATGATTACAATGTCACCAAGTGGGTGGATAAAAACCGCCAACTTCACACCTTCAGGACCCAAGGCCTTGGCTTATTTCTGTGCACTTTCTTTCCTAGTTTCCAATAATTGTTGATCAGATAAAATGCCAGATAGTAGAAAGAAATGATAAACAAAAGAGAGGCCTAATCAGGCAAGTTGTTTACAAGATGCTATTTAAACAGAGTAAATCTGGATTGTCACTGTTTAAGATCAGTGCAACAAGAGTTAAAGATTTTCAGAGCAACCAATAATTCATTACAAGTGGCAGAATGTGTGTCTTCCATTTGGTCAATAAAATATAGTCTTTCATGTGGGTTTTTTCCAGCAAAAAGCTTTTAGAAATAATTTATGGGTCTAATTGTGTAGGTCACAAACAATGGGATAAAGAGATTTATAACTGTTCACGTGGTGCTGAAATGATCAGTATAAATGTGTAGACGTGGTAGTTACTGAAGGAGCAGTTATCCGAAGTCCTTCCATAGTTCGAAGACACTGTGGTAGGTTCTATAGATATTTTGAATTTCAAGGGGAGAGTGGAAAGCAGTAGAAACATCTGTAATTAGGGCTGTCAAGAATAAACATACTGTTCAAGATTAAATATTTTCTGAATGTGAACGGAGACACAGTTCTATTCCATTCCCTTCGCTTTAATATTTTTCAGTGTAAAATAATTTTAACCACACTGCATGTCACAGAGCTTGAAGGATCCAAATTCTCTTTGATCTACATGCTGTGGGGAACCAGGGAAATATCAAGGTTAAACTCAGCCTTCTCACAGGGGCTGCCTCCATTTGCCTCTGGACTAGCAAGTGACATGCTTGATTCTGATACTTGTGCAGCTCAGGCCTCTCCATTTTCGCAGAAAAGCTCCATCCCTTCCCTATCTCTGCTGCCCTGCAGAGCAGGAGGGCTTCACATGTCCGCCCTGCAGCCCTTTGTTAGCAAACATTGCTGGCCAGACCTGCTCGCTCCCCAGGCAAAGTGCATGGGGAACCCCCACAGGCAACTCAGCAGATCATACTGAAGAGGCAAAATTTGAGCATAATGGCCCTCTCCATTGTGTAGAAACAATCAGACTTCGACTTCAGGCTATTCTCTCTACTGAGGAAGATCTTTCTCTTTGCTCAAAAGTGTCTCATCAACTGTGTCTGTCCTGAACATTCTACTTAAAAGTGTAAAATATATCCCAATTCCAGAAGCCTTACTGCCACCTGTTGTATTCTTCTCGATAGCATTTATTACTTTTTAACATTACATATCTATTTCTCCCACTTTCTGAGTTATTTATCTTCTTCTCTCCCTGCTATACTGTAATTTCCATGAGGACACTATATTGATCAAAAGCTAGATTTAACCTTGCCTTGTGCTGGAATACCAGATAGCTATTTACATATCATTTTACATGTGCAAAGAGCTTTTAGGGTGTGACAACTGATCTAAAAAACATGGCCAGGGTATGGGGGTGTGCATGCCTGTAGTCCCAGCCATCAAGAGGCTGAGGCAGGAGGATTGCCACAAATTCAAGGCCAGCTTGAACTACACATCGAGAGCCTGTCTCAAAAAACAAAATAAGACATGAGAAAAAGGGCTCTGGTTTATTTTCTTCCAGGGAATTATGTTAATAAGGACACATGGTGTACTACCTCTGAACATAAGACCAAGAAGAATGTCACCTGTTATAAACAGTCTAATATCCTCCTACAGACAACTTAATCTCACCATGTCACTTAGGCATCAGAAACACCTTAAGCACCCGCTGTGTGCTGCGAGCTGTGTACAGAGAACAAGATCAAAATATATCTCATGCATTGAGCATCTCTCATACTAGTGAAGATCAAAGACAAACAGTGAGGCAACTGGAACAAAATTAAATACATATGAAATCACAGCAGATACAGAGAGTTTTGAGGGGACCTGAATGTCAGCCCCCAAATGAATGCTTAGAAGTGAGGTCTGCAGGACAGGTCCACGTGTGGCTTACAGAAGTCTCCCAGGATGAGGAAGAGAGCATTTCTCAAGATTTAAGTCAGGAAAGGACTACTAATCTGTTAAAATGAGACAAATGAGCCATGACTGCAACATGGACTTTATGACGGGATGTGGTAGTAGAGGAAACAAGAGAGATTAGTGGACCCTGAGCTTGAGAAGCCAGATCGCACTTCTTGCTGAGCTTATGAGAAACTGCTTAAGAGTCATGGTCAGGGACTTACTGATGAAATGCATATAAACCAAGCAAAAGAGAGGAGCTAGCTGCTTGAAGAAGTGACCAGGGAGTGTCTGTTTCTTCTAGAAAGTACATTTGTCTCTACAGCAGAAGGGGTGGTGAGAGTAGAGCGATGATAAGGCAGGTGAGACACTACTGAGTCAGGTGCACGAGAGGACCACGGGGGTGCCCTGAGAGGACCTGCAGGGGCTGAAGAGCGGGATGCTTCAGCGCCGCTGGTCTCAGCATACTGCAATGTTCCTCCTGCTTTACTTAGCAGAGAAGGGTGACACCACCATGCAAGGCTGGCATTTTCTAGTTACATATGATAGAAGGCAAACAAAATGAAGACATGAAGTGTGCGATGTGGAGGATACAACTTGTCGTCTTGACCAGGAAGGTCAGGGCAAGTAACAACTGAAGCACTAACTCAGAAAGGTAGAAGGACACAAAATTTGAGGTCTAAGATCAAAGAACAAATCCCTATTGAGACAATAAATGAGATCAGAATCAAATTATTAATATGGTGAGAAAAATAACATTAGACATAAGTACGTGACATTTTAATCATAATTTTATAAAGGTGATGATAATTATAAACATATCGAGATTTTTTTTTCTTGACATGATTAGATAAAGGAGAGTTAGCAAGACAGTCGAATTTTCAGTACATCGTTCGAGATCATGACCCAGTCTTTGCACAACACCACCTGAAATCACCTAGCAACAGCCGGGCAGTGAAGCTCATGCAATATATTAGGATGAAAGAGGGCCTGAGAGGTCGTGAAACTTGTGTGAGAATAAAAAGAGGCTCTTACATGTTATAAAAAAAATGAGCAGTAGAAATTTGGATCTGATCACAGCCAGCAGAAGCTTGTGAAAGAGATTATATACAAAGATCACCAGCCAGAAAGGATTCCAAGGTGTTTATTAATTTCCAAAGATAAGAAGGTTTCTAAAATGTCATGATGGTCTTCTTATGAGATTCCAAGAACGATTAATTCCCAGCCATGTCTTGTTTGATAACAGACTCAGACTTCTGTGCCTTAAACAGCAGACTGCAACGTTAATTGGTTTTGTTTCTGAAGGAGTCTGTTCTGGTGGAGAGATGATGAAATTGTTCAATGTGTTAAGATCTTCTGTAATTTGCAGACAGCAGCAGCCCCTAAGGAAGAAACTTGGAGCCAAGTTCATGGTTCACCGCTATCAGAAGAGCTTATGCAGAGGTGCTCATACTCTGGATATAGAAGTCTCAAATGAATTTCACCTTTTCATTCAATTTTTTGTTTCTAGTGACCGGCACTTGGCACAGTCAATTTCTTTCTTACTAACTGAGGGTGGGGCAACTTGAAAAGAATAAAAATGTGTCATGTACATGTATCAACACCTCAGGATGAATGTCATCATTATGAAAGGCAACCACATAAAAATAAATGAAATGCAAACCACTGTGGGCAGGGGAAAAATGAAAGAAAATCCTCACAATATTTTGAAAGTTCGACTCCCAGGGAACAGGAAAACAACAGACTTCAAAACGTGATCTGGTCAAGAGGAGGAGCTACTGGATCAGAGTCTTTGGGCTGTGCAATGAAGCCCAACTCTCCCTTTCAAGCAGGGGTCTGTCACTTCCTGAACGAAGGAGATCTAAAATGGGGAAACTAAGTAAAGGGTAGGTTTCTAAGCAAGAATGAGTTATAGCAGCCAGGCTGAGCCTTAGTATACCACTGCAGAGAAAATAATGTGACAGGCATAATGTTCTGTTTGTTTTCATTTTTCCTGACTTCAGAAACATTAATTTTATTTATTTTGACTTTTTTGTTTCTGACAAGCAACTTCATATATCCAGCAAAATCTTTGCAATATGTTTTTGTGTTGGAGGAAATGAAGGACCTTTGGTGGCACAGTAATGAGCAAAAGGGCATCTTCACACCTCCCTGCAGCTGAGGCCAGGATGCTGTTCAGAGGAGCCAGACAGGAGACCTCAGGAGGAGCTTTGCCAATGTGCCTTCTGGCCAAGTGATCACGCATACAGTGGGAGCTGGTGCAGGACACAGCCCATCTTAATCCTTCTTACTGCCTCTTCCACTCTTCTCCATGTGCTATTCTGTCTCTGAGTTCCTTCCTCATCCGCAAAAGATCTATCAATTTTTAAATTTCTAGTAGTGTATCAAGTACAAGATCCTCAGCCTGAAGGATTAGAGAAACCTAGCAACCAGGATTATTTTCAGAAAAGTTAAGTAAATTAATATAGAATAAGAATTATAAATATTATCACATGTATGGATTATGAATATTTATATGAAATAACTCTGAACAAAGTGAAAAAAGTACTAATTAACCTATCTGATGAGCTTAAATTTGTAGGGCTAAATTATGGCAATATGTGAAAATTTTAAACACACACAACAATGAAGGATATGCAAGCAACATAAAAATAATTAATATTTATGAGTAACAAAATACAGCATATTTACTACATTTAAAAATAACACTGTAAGTTTCAAAATAAGAATTATAAATAAATTATATCAAAGGATAGGCAACATAACATTTAAATTAGTATATATTCTCATTGCTATTATTTGATGAAGTTTTACATTTGCGGCTTGTGACCATAATGTTAAGTGAATTAAATCAGACACATAACAATGCTTAGATATCGCATAGTTTTCTTACATGCGAAAACTGAATTATAAATAAAGAGCAAAACACAAGATAGTAAAAGGAAGTAGGGAGATGGTCTTTCTTAAATGAGAAAGGGATTGAGAGGTAGAGGGTGAAGGAGCTGGAGAGAGAAAGGAGATGAAAAGGGAAGGAGGATGCATTGTGCATTTGAACTGACTTCACATGAAGGTTGCAAACAGGGACTACTGAAAAGAGAAATCAACTTGGAAGTGGAGTGTACCTTTGTACACTACCTAGAATCTTCATACTTCTATATATTACTTACCTCAACAAAACTATACTAATAATATATTTATTCTAATAAAATTAACCTCATTTTAAAGTGGAAAAAATAAAACTCTAGCACAACTAGCATACTAGTAATAGACAGGAATTATTATTACTAACTATGCAGATATAGATAACAAGAAAACAATTCCTTCTGCAACATTTGGTGTTTTGGGAAAAATTTTAAGAGTGTCTCAAGTTGAAATGGGATTGTATAAATAAATGAATGTCAAATCTTTAAATTTGTTTGTTTTATACTAAAACTCTGACAAATCCTAAAGAAAAAAAAGTCAAGAAAACTGAAGGTAACCATACTTATTTTCATAATAATATAAGTAGGCTAATTCTACTTGGGCAAGAAGCAGGATAAAGTTATAGAATAAATTTGCTTGGGAAATTATGAAATTTAATATTTTGTATTGTCTCAGTCTGGAATACAATTATTAACTCTACTATTTAAATCTGTCCAGAAGTGTGGTGTTCAAATGGATCATCCTGTCTCTTAGGTGGTCAAGGTCTGATACAGGGAAAGAATAAGACAGATACATCAGTTTTTTCTAAGCATGTTGATTAAGGAGGCTGCTGGCAAGAGTCATCTAAAACAGAATCCTTATCTACAAAGCTTTGTTAGGGCATTGGTGGCCAAGGGCTCCTTATGGCAAGCAAACCTATGTAAAAAAGACCTATGAAAAATGTCCTAAATTCTAGATGTTATCTTATTAAAACACTTGAAAGAACATAGTCGATTGTGTGATTAAGTGAAATATGGCATGCATGCTGATCAGCAGGAGACAGATACTCTCAAACAGGATGAAGATGGAGTGTTGAGTTACAAAGTGTTTGAGGAAGGTCAACAGTGGAGATAAGAAAAAAAAAAAAAAACACTGTGCAATTCTCTGTACTTTTTTCATTAGAGTCAGAGAGTACTCAGAAAAGTTCCAGTTCCTACAGACACATGGAACAACACTTCACAGCTTTCCAGCTTAGTGGTATCTATGTAGAGTTCTTCAGCCCAAAATGTGAGTAAGTAAAGTTGTTCAAGAATGGGTTATTTTATTTTTCTCAATCCAGATTTGGGAATAGTAACTACCTACTCCACTTCCCTGCACATTTTGTATTTTCATTTATTGAATTTATCAGTACACTGTAAGTATAAATGGATCATTTTTGGGAGCCAGGAGTGATGAACCATCTATTACTTCCAATGGTTTGGAGATGTGGGTGACTTCCATGGCACTGTGGCTGGCTGTGCCAGTCCAGGTGCCCAAGTGTCTGCCATGAGCTGCTAGCTGCAGCTGGATGGGTACTCAAAAGCCTGTGTGTGTGTGTGTGTGTGTGTGTGTGTGTGTGTGCGCACGCGCGTGCGTGAGAGAGAGAGAGAGAGAGAGAGAGAGAGACATCAGATCGCAACAGCTCATCTGTGAAGCATGATAGAATTCATTTGCTCTGATTAAGCAAGAAATGGTTAATAAGAGAGCCCGAGATAATCATCTCAGGACCTTTTTAAACTACAGAAATCTAAACAAAGTTCTTGGAAACATAGAATTTTAGTATCACAGGGTGCCAGTAGAGTTTATTGAGGGATTAGGGACTTGACAATGCTGGAGACAAAAGCAATCGAGTGTCAAAGGGAATGTCGAAGAAGGAAGAGCAATTGGTTGTTGTTAGGCACTGGGGAAGGGCTTAGAAGAAAGCAGAGGAGCCAGGGGAAAGAACCAGCTGCCCACACAGTCCCTTAGATATGTGTATCTGACAGTTCAAGACAGAAATCTGAAGTTTAAGACAAAGGCAGCAATACAGAAACGAGAGGGAAAAACTCTTACGGGTCATGTGACCTGGCTACTCTCATTGGTCTCTCACACGTGCTGCCTCCAGAATAACTGCAAATTTGCCAACTTATGGAAAGGGCTGATCACTGCAAGGTTTAGCTCTCTAAATTTGGGAGAACTTTTCACAAAGGACCTCACAAAGTCCTAGGAGACTGTAAAGAGGATGTCCAGGGGCCAACAGAGGAAGTGGACATTGTGGGGGAAAGGTAGCCAAGCAACACACCCCAGAGTTGCTGAAACCAAGGGAGGAGAATGTCATTGAGTTCTGAGATAGTGCTCACATTAAACAGATCCAAGAAATCTGAGTGGAGTCATAATCTTCAAATTTCTGGATCTTCTCTCTAAATGGTTAATGTGAGTGAGGCAAAGCAGAAAAGGACTCAGCTTTTCATATGTTAGTATTTTCCAGAATACTGAGCTGAAGAAATCACAAAGAGGTGATGTTTTATGAACATTCCATCTCCTCTTTGTCTAAGTGAAAATCTAGGGAATTAAATAAATCTGACCAGTAGGAATATTTTTTATTTCTTCAGATAAAAATTTTCTAGCAAAGATGGCCCAACAGATGTTAAATGAACCTCTTAACGGGACTAAATCGTATAGGTAAATTAATTCCCCAAATTGCTCTCCAAAGTATTCTGCCTCTGTGCATATGCTGCTAAGTCTGCAATGCATGTTCCTGGTGGATCCTAATGCTTGATGAGATACAGTGCAGCCTGTGATGGGAGACTATTTAAAGTGACCATTAGGAAAACCCCAAAAGAGAATGTGCTTCAATAATTTAATTGGAAAATCAGACAGGTGAATAACAATTATCGAATCTGTAAGAAAGTAGAACCACAATACTCAGAAGTGGGAGTTAAGCAGTTTATATCAAAAGCTTATCTCATTTCCAGACTTGCAATTTATAAGATAATATGCTTTATTTTAAAAATAGTGTCACCATTTCTCCAAGAAACCAAAACATTATTCCTCATAAAGAATGCAAGAGAAAACACTGTCAATCCTCACATAAACTATCTTAGAGAAATGGCAAGATTTTCAGTAAGAAGGTCCACATCTCTGCTTAGTGACTTTTCGGGTTACTGAGACAATATACCCAAAAATTGCAATTTAAAGGAGGTGAAGTTTATTTGTGGATCATATTTTCAACTCACAGTCATCAAGCTTTAAGAAAGGAAAGGTGTGGCATAAAGACCTGGCAGAGAAAAGCTGCTCACACAGTGGGCACCAGGAAGCAGGGAGAGAGAGAACAGGAGCCGAGGCAGACCCTTACTTAAGGTCCCTCCTCCATACCACATCTCCAGGCCTTCCAATCACCATAATGCTATCACCTTGTTAAAAAATAAAGCCTTTCCAGGCTTTGGATATACATTTTCAAACTAACTCCTAACACTTAACACAACTTGTTACCTTGTTATCTGTGTTATATGTCTTCCTTAGATAAGTCTAACAAAACTACAGATACCAAGTATGGCATTACAGGTTTATCAAGTGGCGCATTCTCCAGTTCTGTGGCTTTGTCTTTGTGTTACTTTTATTCTACAAAAAGCTATCAAAAGTAACTTTCCGAATACAACTTCACTTTGGTGAAGAATGTTTACAGAATTTACCGTGGACTCTTAATCAAGAAATGAAATACATGATCAACATTCAAATTTACTTAAAATATTTTATTACAAAGTATTGATTCTCAAAACAAAACTTACACATCCATAGAATCCTGTTAGTCACATCCGTTTCTGTCCACTTCCCAGCATAGGACCCCTTTACAGTTGCAGAGCAGCCAACTTTAAAACTGAATACTCACACACTGCCTACTAGGGTTGTATTTTCTACTAAAATTATTTTTTTTTATTTTCACCAAAATTTAGACAAAATAAATCAGAATTTAGATAACCTTGAGAAGGAATGTAACTTTAAAATCAAGTTCTATGTCTTTGATAGTCAATCTATTCTTTATTTACTTAGAAGTTCTTCTTCCTCAAGTCTATTTTAGAGTTTTCATGGATCTCAAGAAGTCTCGCATATAATTGGTTATAATCCAGTTATTCCTGATCTCTAGGTCTACACAGAGCCCGTCCTGTCCTCATCTGCTGACCTTCCAATTAATCTGGCGATTCTGTCAGCCCTTTTCAATGGCATGTCACTGACCCTCAGAGACTCTTCTGCTGTTCTTTAAATGACATATGAGTGATGCCAACACAGTTCTAGAAACACTCTTTTGTGTTCTGCCAATGTAACAGGCAAGATCATTGCCCTAGTGCTCACTATCAAAAACATCTACATGAATGAAAATGGAAGTTTACCTTTGGGTAATTGCACCACGCAATGTGTCCTGTAAGCAGACTTGTTCAAGTCGTAACTTTCTACCTAGGTACGCCTACAGGTCGAGATCTCACTGTACCACACATTTTGCTTTCAGGAACAATTTTAAGCAGCTCCCATTATTCCACATATAGTCTTGAACATTAGAAAGAGCCACTAAGTTAAGGATAACCAGTAATCCAAAATCAAGCAAGAAAAACAATAAAATCATATATGTTATTTTAAATATAAAATAAATAAAAATATAAATATAAAATAAAATGCATTGTGTCATAGTCACAATACTTAGAACTGTATAACCAAGTTTTGTTCATTTGAGGGACTAAGCCCCAGTGACAAATGGCGGCCAGCAGGCTGTCTCCCTCCTAGTGATGATGGGTGGAGAAAGTGGCAGCACTGGGATACTACACAATAGAAATACAGCTATTTCCTGAGCGTCCAGTTCACTGATAGATAAAGTGGGAGAAATTCCATTAAAATGTTTTCTTGATGCATTTTTCACAGCAATCTACTAGTTTTCTGCTCTCTCCCTCAAGTTCCTCAACACGATGATTTCCCAGGAGCCTAATCTGCATCACACTGGACACTTGGCTATTGTTATGTGGGCCTGTATAGAGCTCACATTCGTATCTAACCACAATGACTACTCCCTGTAAGGACACTTGTCCAAGTGCCAATGATATGGTGGATCAGTGATGTTTCTTATGTTAAAAAAAGAGCATTTAGTGTAGCAGTAGTTTATAACCTGTGTGTATATTAGCACAAAATTAAATTTTGGCACCTGACTGCTGAAATGAATTAGGCAGGCATTCATCATTCAAAAATGAGAAACTACCCTGAGCTGACTTTACCTGCCCAGGGTAACATTCAAATGGAAGAATGGTGTGGCAGCCGGGCGAGGCAGCTCACGCCTGTCATCCCAGCACTTGGGAGGCAAAGGCAGGAGGATTTCTGAGTTCCAGGCTTGCCTGGGCTACATAATGAGCTCAGGGCCAGCCTGGACTACAAAGCCAGACCCTGTCTCAAAAAAAAAAAAAAAAAAAAGAATGGCGCAGCTTAATTTTATGTTTTATAACTCTTTGTCGCTGCACCTAAGAGGACTGAATAAAGTAAATGGGTTCAACATTCTATAATCTGAGGTTCTGTGTTTTTGTTGTTGTTTTGTTTTTTGTTTTTTTTGAGACAGGGTCTCACTGTGTAGTTCAGGCTGACCCTCAGCTCACTATATAGCCCAGGCAAGGGAGGCTCTGTGGTTTTTATGGCTCTTATACATGCATAATTCTAGCACTAAAGGAGAAGTAGGCATATAACATGGCATGATTACAAATTTATGTTAAATGATTCAAAAATAAATTCGTGAATGTCACTTTTGTGTCTTCAAAATGGAAAAGAGCTTCTCACCTGTTATCTACAAGGATCTACCTTACACTATGCTTAAAAGATTGCCTGTGTTTTCTTCCCACCAGATGTTTTCTAAAGGAATAAAAAGATTATTAGAGTTTCTGCTTTATTTTCATTCTCCAAAAATATATAATTGTCACTGAAATAGAGGTGAGTTTTATTTTGCTTTCTACTGGCTGTATTTTTTCAGTTTATTATTTTTTGATTTTAAAAAATTTTACATTATCTATAGGCTTTGTAAGTGATACCTATAATGCTTTACTGAATAAACCATTAATGTCATCTTTACATTTTTATGAGTAATTTTCAACCAAGAAATACTAACTAAAAGAAATGCAAGAATAAATATTCCCCCATTGGCATGAATATCACATTGGACAATGATGTGATTATTTACTTAAAAATTATAGCATCAGGGCCGGGCATGGTGGCTCACGCCTGTAATCCCAGCACTAGGGAGGCAGAGGCTGGAGGATTGCTGAGTTCGAGGCTTGCCTGGGCTACATAGTGAGCTCAGGGCCAGCCTGAACTACAAAGCAAGACCCTGTCTCAAAAAAATATATATAGCTTCAGGAAATGACAACCTACTTCACTGTGTATTTCCTTGTCACTTCTGTGAAGACTGTACAGTGGCCCCTGAAAAGACAGGCTCATATCCATATTCCGGGAACCTGTGACTATTCTCTTTATTTAAAGAAAGATTCTTTCTGTATGTAATGAAAGATCTTGGGATGGAATCATGCCAGATCACCCAAGGATCCCAAAACAAAGTGATATATGTCCATTTGGAGCAAGAGACACAGCACATCAGAAAAAGATAAGGCAAAATAGTTTTGACTGTAAGTCAGTGAAGCCAAGGAAAGCCAACTGCCATAACTATTGGGAAGAGGCAAGGGAAGGCCATCTAACTTAGTGCCACCAATGGAGCAGGGTCCTGTTGACACCATCTTGATTTCAGATTTCTGGACAAGAGAAGTGTAAGAGAACAAATTTATCTTGTCTCTAACTACCAAGGATAGGGGGTGACACACTAGTTCTCACTTAACTGCTTTCTCTGGTTTCAATTGCCTTCAGTCAACTGCCATTCAATCTATTAAACAGAAATTTCTTAAAGTTAATTATGTATACCTTTTTAATTGTGTAAAATTTAAGGAGCATAATAAAACCTTGCACTATGGTGTCCATCCCTGTGGAGTGAGAATAATCCCCTTGTTCAGTGTGTATCCA
>PVIC010007029.1:0-52256 GCA_004025085.1 Thryonomys swinderianus | reverse complement strand
CAGGCTGGCCCTGAGCTCACTATGGTGCCCAGGCAAGCCGCCGCGAACTCAGCAATCCTCCCGTCTCTGCCTCCCGAGTGCTGGGATTACAGGCGTGAGCCACCACGCCCAGCATTATATGTGGTAACCGGGGATCGAACTCAGGTCCTTACACTTGCGAGGCAGGCGCCGGAACCACTGAGCTAACCCTCCGGCCCAAACATCAATATCTTTAAGGTAGTGAGTTTCATATTCTATAAACCTGGCACAGTACACTTCTCCATTAATGTAACATTCTTTTTTCTGTCATACATATAGAACTTCTGCATACATATCTTGTATGTCTTGTTATACAGTTATGAACCACATAACTGTGTTTTAGTATATGATGGATTCCATACATGATGGTGGTCCCATAATATTGTCATCACAGCTTAGTGTCATCACAGCTGTTTTAGTTTATACCAGTAAATATCTGGTATAATACTCACATATCAACAAAATCACTTAACATATTTCTTCGAATGCATCTCATTGTTAAGCAACTCATGACTTTATTTACACATAAGTATTTTTGAGCAATGTAAATAGTATTGTATTTTTAATTTCAGTGTCCATTTTTTTTACTAGTGTTTACAGATTTGGATCATATTTTATGTTTATCTCACATCCTGTGACCTTGATGAACTTATTTATTCTTTCTAGGAGTTTTTGTAATCACTTGGGATTTTTATATAGCTAGTTATGACATCAGTAAATAAGGGACTGTTTTATTTCTTCCTTTCTATTATGTATGCCTTTTATTTTCTTGAGTTGCCTTTTGTTGAATAAGAGTGCTAAAAGCTTCTATGCTTACCTTGTTCACAAACTTAAGGGAGCATTAAGCATAATGTTAGCTAGAGGGTTTTTTATTTTTTAATTTTAATTTTTTTGAGACAGGGACTTGCTTTGTAGTTCAGGCTGGCCCTGAGCTCCTTATGTAGCCCATACCACCCTCGAACTACAGCAATCCTCCTGCCTCTGGCTTCTAAGTGTTGAGATTACAGGCGTAAGTATTACAGGAGTCAATATTCTACTGTCAAGATCTTTTTTCCACTGGTTTAACCTAGTTTGTTGTCAGTTTTATGCTCTTTAATATTTCCTTTTGCTTTAGGAGTATTTTACTGTTCTTTTTCTAAGTTCTTGAGGTGATCACATAGATTTTTGGGATATTTTCTCTCTTATCCGATGTATGGATTTAGTGCTATAAATTTCTCTCAGAACTACTTTACCAGTGGCCCACAGATTTTGATATGGTCTATTTTTATGTTCACTGAGTTCCATGTAGATGTTCTATCAGGTTTTTTTCTTTTTACATTTTTAGCAGTTGTGTTATTTTGCTGCATACACATTTAGGATTGCTATATTTTCTTTTTTTTTTTTTTTGAGACAGGTTCTCACTTTGTAGTTCAGGCTGGCCCTGAGCTCACTATGTAGCCCAAGCAAGCCTCGAACTCAGCAATCCTCCTGTCTCTGCCTCCCAAGTACTTGGATTACAGGTGTGAGCCACCATACCCAGCACTGTGGTATGTGGTATTGATTGCTGGTGGGCGTAAGTCGCCCCACCCAGCATTCTATGTGGTCACCAGGATCGAACTCAGGACCTTGTGCTTGCGAGGCAGGCGCCGGAACCACTGAGCTAAATCTCCGACCCAAGGATTGTTATATTTTCTTGATGAATTAACCTTTTTATCCTTAATATAATGACCATCTGTTTTTCTTTGCTCTGAATTCTGCCTTACCTCACATTCGATTAATGTTTGCATAACATGTGTTTTCCTCTTTTGTTGATGTTTTACTTTCAACATGTCTGTATCATATTTAAAGTGAGTTTCTTCTAAACTTGAACAGATGAGTCATAACAGAGGGTATAGAAATAGCAAATAAACACAACAAAAGAGGGTCAATAATATTAGCCATTAGGACAGTGCAAATAAAACCACAATGAGGTATCTCCACTGTTATGATTAAAGTACCATTTAAAAATACTGAAAATGTGCCCATGATTTCACAAAAACAGAACTCTCATAGATTGCTGGTTTGAATGCCAAATGGTACAGCCACTTTGACAAAGTGATAACATCTTTTAAACATCCACTCCTAACCAAATAATTTAATGCCTGGTATCTGCTTTAAAAAAAAATTTATATCCATACAAAAAACCATATACAAATGGTTACAACTCCATTAATAATCCCAAACTAGAACCAAGCCAAGTAAATGCATAAACAAACTGTGATACTTCCCTATAATGGATATTCTACTTAACAATATAAAGAATGGATTCTTGACACACCGAACACTTTGGGTGTAACTCAGAGGCAAAGCCAGTCTCAAAAGAACTGATGCCTAGATGATTCCATTTACATGACATTCTGAAAAAGACCAAACTATAGTGAAGGAGAATCTCTCAGTAGTTGCCAGAGGTTGGGGGTGGGGGGTGGGTGGAAGGTGTGACCAAAACAGGGCAATACCAGGCAGTTTTGGGGGAAAATAGAAGTGTTCTATACCCCATTTGTGACTACATTGATCTACATGTGTTACATTCATAGAGCTGCCCACCAGATAACAAAATAATTTTACTTAAATAAGAACACAATAAAGGGATTCTGGACCATCCCACACTGAAATTACACCTGGAAGTATAGAGGTGGACTATAACCAGTGACACTGCTACTGTCCACCAGCTTTAGTGACAACATGTGATGTAGCAGTTAGGAGGGCTCCTAAGTGATTTGGCAATAGGACAGTGCTTAGTTTCACAGTCTTTTTTTTTTAGTTTTTTGAGACAGGGTCTTGCTTCGTAGCTCAGGCTTACCCCAAACTCACTATGTAGCCCATGTTAGCCTCAAACTCAAAGCAATCCTCCTGCCTCTGCCTCTCGAGTGCTGGGATTACAGGCGTGAGCCACCATGCCCGGTTCAGTTCTACAATTTTGGCCTTAGACATTAAGATATCCAAATAAATTGTCTTTCTGAACAAATACAATTTTTTTCTAAAATGTTCCAATTTTAACTGTAATGTACTACAGGTATATAGCTAGGCCGGCAAAAACCAGCTTCTGCATTTAAAAAAAAATATATATATATATGGTAGGACTTATGAACAGTTGTTGGCTATCAAGTGTTTTCACCAATCTACAAGACTGTGTTAAATGGGGATTTCAGACACCAGTTTATCTCCTTTTTCCTTTTGCTCTCATACAGGAAGTTGTGGCCCACTGGATTGCTGAAAGCCGCATTGCCATTGAGGAGATCCGCTTGTTGACCTTGAAAGCTGCCCATAACATAGATACTCTGGGCAGCACTGGTGCTAGGAAGGAGGTAAGGCACCTCTGGACCATCAGCTGCAGAGCCTCCTTTAGTTTTGCCCACACTTTGGGCGTTGTGGGTTTCATGGAACCTTGAAGGTTCTGAGTCTATTAGAAGGTTTCGTGTGATTTTGGTTTAAAGACTATAAATGAAGCTAGTCTGGTAGTACATTCCTGTAATGACAGTTACTCAATAGGTTGGGGCAGGAAGACCATGAAGCCAACCTGAGCAACTGAGTGAGACCCTATCTCAAAATAAGAAATACAAGTGTATATGTACCAACTCCCAACAATAAATGTAACCATTCTGTACTGAAAACATGTACTAATAAAAGGGCCCAAGTTTGATCCCTGGTACTGCAAAAAAAAAAAAGTAAAAATAAAGAATGAGATATAAGTATCTAAACAAGAAAGGATAGAATATAGCTCAGTGGCTTATCTAGTGTGCACAATGCCCTAGGTTCCATCCCTACTATTGAAAAAAAAATCTTAAGTGTCTGTCACTTGCTGCTTTCCTTTCACTGTGTTACTTTGGGAAGTGATTTTTGGATTGCACTCTTGAGATGCAGCAAGAAGTTGTAAAATGCTAGGCTCTCCACAGAGCTGACTTGAGTAAGTCTTGGCCATGGGTAGAGTTTTTAACCTTTCCACCTTGGGCCCAGCCTTCTCCTGGAGAGTAACCTAAATGAAAAAGATGATTCACCTACTTAGTAAGTGTTTTATGAAAGGCTGCTATTGTCTTCTGCCATCTTATGTTCTAACTTATATAGAATAAGGATATAGTCACTTAATTCTTTAAAAACCCATAACATCGCTAAGAGAAAACTGAGTAGTAGAGCAGAGGCCCTTAAACTGTTTTTATGACCCTGAATGTCAGGAATGTGACCTATGAAATGAGACATCTTTTTGAAAGGAAAGCAAGATACAAATAAAAGAATTCCACTTGGAAGAGCTATCCCTTTCTAAAAAGTATGTATTGACTGAAATATGGCCATTAACTGCATTTCAGCAGATTTCTTTGTTGGCTGTTAAAGGGTGACTTGGGTGTAAGGCAGTTTCCTTCTTTCACTTTGCAGAGAAAAAAATACAGAGTATATCAAATTCAGGTGTGTTGTGTATAGTATAAGAACGAAGCACTCTTTTCCTGCCCTGCTTATGCAGATTGCGATGATCAAAGTGGTTGCTCCCAGGGCCGTCTGCAGGATCATTGACCGGGCCATCCAGGTGTGCGGTGGCGCAGGTGTCTCCCAGGACTACCCCCTCGCGAACATGTGAGTAGGTGGCATTTCGGAATGTCTCATTTTGACAGGCTTAGAATTTTAAAAATCTGTCGAAGACATATGTATAGATATGTGTCAACTAAAAATGAAATAACACCTATGGATGCTTTGGCACTAGTTCTTTAGGAAGAAAATAAAGCTAAAAACTGACTGTAAAACGTAACTGAAGGCTAGATGAAGTGATACAGAGTTGATGTATAGTTCATCTCCAAGAAATAGCTGCTGTTAAGAACACCATCACTATCTTACTCCTTTGCGCTCCCTTATACACTAAGGGAACCCTCTGAGGCTCCTACAGACATAGTGTGGAGTTTCACCCAGAACAGGAAGGAGGAGAGGGGCCCAGAGATGGCCAAAGGGGCCCTGAGCCAGAATGTGCTCACGAGGATAGTGTGCTCCCACATGCACGGGGCAGCAGCTCAATGGGCAACAGCATGGGCTGTGACCATCTTGTGTCCAGGTTCCGATTACTAGAAGACAAAGGCCATCTGCGTATTCCCCATCTCCATCTCCACACACAGTCAAGTGCCTCTTATCTCTCACAGCAGAGGTAGAGTCCTGTCCCCCCAGTATTTCTTACCTTAAGAAAGAACTAAATATAGTGTCGTGCCATTTGCTCCCTCTGGCCTACCTAAAATATCTTAGTTACAACAACTTCTGGAAACAAATAGCAAACCCCACTGTACCTTGATATTTAAGATTCTATTTTCTGAAGCTGGGAACTTCACTTTACTCATAACTCATATTAATTGTCACTGTGATGTGTCATATATGCTGAGAGCACAGACTGATCCAATCCAACCACACGTTTTCTATCCCTTCCCCCACCCCTTCCCAATCCCTTTTAAACAGGATTCTACTCTCAACTAATTTTAGTTCCCAAATATGAGAGAAATCATGCAGTATATGTCCTCCTGTATCTGTTTTTTTTAATTTAATGTCCACCTGTCCCACTTATTTTGCTACAAATCATAAGATTTCCTTCTTTATGGCTGAATAATATACAGCATTGGTATGTGTGGTACATTTTTTTACCCACTCATCTGTTTATGGGCACTTCACCTGTCCTTATCATAGCTATTAAGGATAGTGCTGGCATAAACATGGGTATGCAAGCTTCTCTGTGGTGTGCCATTTTTATTGCCTTTGGACATGTACCCAGGAGTGGAACTAGCTGGACTATATGGTAGATCTATTTAAGTTTCTTGAAACTCCATACTTTATAATGACTGCTAAATTTATATTTCCACCAACAGTGTAGAAGAGTTCCTTTTTCTGTATTTGTTATGCTTTTTTTTCTTCTATATAGTAACCCTAATGAGGGTGGGATGGTGTAATTTTGGTTTTGATTTGCATTTCTCTGTGGCTCCTGATGTTGAGCACTTTTTTCATAAATCTGCTGACTATCTATATTTATTCTTTTGAGAAGTAGCTATTAATATAACCTGCCCTATTTCATGAGTTGAACTCAGCTTGCATTTGCCAGGCAGGTGTGGTGCCACTGAGCTAAATCACCAGCCCCAGATGATCCATCTTTAATTGGAGTGCTTGGTTTTTTGTTATTTGTTTTGTTTTTGTTTTTGAGACAAGATTTAGCTTTGTAGTTTAGACTGGGCCTGAGCTCACTATGTAGCCCAGGCTAGCATCAAACTCACAGCAATTCTCCTGCTTCTGCCTCCTGAGTGCTGGGGTTACAGACATGAGCCACCACGTCCAGCATTGTGGTATATGATACCAGGTACCAAACTCCTTGCAACCTTGTGCTTGTAAGGCAGATGCCAGAACCACTGAGCTAAATCCCTAGCCTTTGTTATGTTGTTGAGTTCTCTATGTATTCTGGATACTAACCATGAACAAACTTAAGGCCCTATCTGGCATTGCTTGTATCAACATCTTGAGGTGTTTGCCCTTTGATTTCTTCTAATAGCTTCACAGTTTCAGGTTTTGCACCAGGTCTGACCTGGTTTTAGTTTATTTTTGCATATGGCAAAAGATAAGAGGGATCTGCCTGTGGGTTTCCAGTTTTCTTAGCACCATTTCTTAAAAAGGCTGTCCTTTCTTCAGCATGTATTGTCAAGAATTAATAGACTGTGGATACCTGAGTTTATTTCTGGATCTCTGTTTAGTTTCACTGGTCTCTATACTGTTTATACATCATGCTGGTTTTGTGAATATGGCTCTGCAGTGTGTCATAAAATCAGGTACTATGAGCCTCTAGCTTTTTCTTTTGGTTCAAAATGGCTTTGGGTATTTGGTATTTTATACTATATTTTGTATGTATTTTAAGATTACTTTCTCTAGTTCTGTGAAAAACATCATTGGTATTTTGATAGGAATTTCATTGCATCTGTAGACTGCTTTGGTTTGTATGGACATTTTAACAATACTTGTTTATCTAGCCCATAAATATGAGAAGCCTTTTCATAGATTTTTTTTTTTTGAGACAGGGTCTCACTTTGTAGTTCAGGATGGCCCTGAGTTTACTATGTAGCCCAGGCAAGCCTTGAACTCAACAATCCTCCTGCCTCTGCCTCTGCCTCCTGAGTGCTGGGATTACAAGCGTGAGCCACCACGCCCAGCATTGTGGGGCGTGGTACTGATTGCTGGTGGGCATGAGTCACCATGCCCAGTATCATATCGTTGTATGTTGTTACTGGGATCAAACCAGGGACCTTGCACTTGCTAGGCAGGCAGCAGAATCACTGAGCTAAATCTCCGGCCCACTTTTCATTGTTTTTGTTTTCTTCATTGTCTTTCATCACTCTTTAATTTTTTATTTTACTTCCTAGGTTAAATTTATCTGTGCATTTTTGTAGCTATTGTGAATGATTTTGCTTTCATTATTTTTTACTTATGAAATTAATCATTGGCATATAGAAAAGCTACTACTTTTGTATGTTGATTTTGTATTGTTCTACTTTACTAAATTTATCAGTTCTAATGGTTTTTATGGGAAATCTGTCCATTTTTTAATGTATAGAAACATATCATCTGCAAAAAAGAGATAACTTTGACTTCCCACTCATTTATATGCATTTTATGACTCTCTCCTGCCTAACTACTCTGGCTAAAACTCCTAGTAGTATGTTATAGAAGAGTAATGAGTGGACATACTCATCCCATTCCTGTTCTTAGAGGAAATGATTTTGGCTTTGTCCTATTTAGTATGATATTAGTTATGGAGTTGTCATATATAACCTCTATTATGTTTCAGTGTGCTCCTTTCATACCTAACTTATTTAGAGCTTTTATTTATTTGTTTGTTTGTTTGTTTATTTTTTGTGGTGCTGGGGATTGAACTTGGGTCCTTGTGCTTCCAAAGTAGGTGCAGTACCACTTGAGCTAAATCCCTAGCCCCTTAGTTATTGAATTTTCTCAAATGCTTTTTCTGCATCTCTTTAGGTGATCACCTTGTTCACATGTTGTTTTATGTTCATTGATCTGCATATGTTGAATCATCCTTGCCTTCGCAGAATGAAACTAACTTGATTATGGTGTGTGATATTTTGATATGCTGTTGAATTTTATTTTCTAGTATTTTGTTCCATGTATGGTCATCAGGGATATTGATAAGGTGTTTGTCCCTAGTTTTGGTAGAAGTGTAAAGCTGGCCTCATAAAACGACTTTGGAATAGTTTGAGAAAAAAATGGCATTATTTCTTCCTTACATGATTGATAAAATTCACTTATTAGTTTCTGTATTCTCTTGGATCTCATTAAACTTTAAAAAAATACTCATTCTTTTCATTTCTCCATCTGATAGTCCATCTCAATTTCTTTGGGATCTTTGCTAGAAAGTTATGTTCTTTTGGAAGTGTCATATTACCAGGTTTCTTCAGATTTTTGTTTGTGCTCCTATATTGAGATTTGTGCATATGTTGTATCAGATATAACTACAATAGTGTTAGTCCTCAGTTACTGTGACAAATAACCTAAGTAAAGGAAACTTAAAGGAAGAAAGGTTTATTTTGACTCACCCTTGCCCAGATTGACTGTCAGTTGGCTGTACTGTTTTAGGGCCTTTAAGGCAGTACATCCTGGTGGAAGAAGGTGAAACAATGTAACTCACTCATGGTGGTTGGGAGGAGGTAAGAAGGGAGAAAATGAAGGAGACAGGCAGACAGGGGCAGAGATGTACACTTCCATGGCATGCCTCCAGTGTCCCATCTTTTTTGACCAGGTTCCCCCTCCTCCCACTTGCATCCCCACCTGGGGACCAGCCTTTCCATACATTAGGAGCCATTCCAGATCCAAACTGCAACAACCACTTTTATGGGTTGGCCTCTGTAGCAAATGACTTCCCCTGAACTGTATCTTGCTATGTGGGTCTGATGTGTGATATTGGCTTTACTAGCCAGGCATCTTTATAGATTCTTAGGCGGTGGTTGATGACTTTGGGTAGATTGTATACTGTGTTGAAGTCAAGGAAACCTACTGTTTCTGGGGGCTGGGCAAGAGTGGGGGCACCGCAGCCCTTCAGGCAGATGTGGTGTTGACAGGGTCTATGTTCTTGTGACTTCTGCTGTGGGAGTAGTGATCCTACTGGGCAGTGGGGGTTTCCTCAGGCACTGCTCACTCTAGCTGTGCTCCTAGCAAGGCCTCGCAGTAGTGAGGGCCTGGAAGAACTTGTCTTACAAGTCAGTGGTTCACAGCCAGATCCTTCACAGGGAGAGGTGGCAGCAGGAACCACAGTACCAGCTCTGTGATGCCTCACTCACTGCTGACAGAATGCATGGCAGGACAAGGTATCAGGGCACAGCAGTGGTAGGAACCATGGGAATGTGGTGGCACCAGAACCTTGATGTTCTTTCTGCCTTGGGAACAGTGCATCCCCGAGGATAGCGGTGGCAGCTAGAGCCAAGGCTTTTTCACACAAATCCTTTATCTGAAGTGAGTGCCTAGGAGCAGAACTGGCTGGATCTTTTACCTTGTGCATATGGGAACAGGGTGACAGCTGAAGCCATAGAGTTGCCTCAAGCCCTGTCAGCATGTCCTGTGCACAGGAGAGCAGCAGGAACCATGGTGTCCCCTCTCTGCCCCATGAGGAATGGGCACCTGAGTGGGGCAAGGCGGGAAGGACTGGGAACTGTGCAGCACCTGCCTTTAACTCTGGCTCGGGCCCAAGGCTCAGCCTTGATCTCAGTGGGCAGGTGGTCAGGTCTCTTGGTTCCTGAGGCTGGCTTCTACCATTCTCCTCTGTGTTGTGGCATCTTCTTCCTCACATGCAGCTCCCACATTGGGGTGGAGTCACAGTCATTCTGCTGGACCAAGTTGGGTTCACAGGCAGCCATCCCCAAAGCCAGAAGAGAGGAGGCCCAGAGATCAGAACAGGCAGGGTTTCGTGAGCCCCAGAGTAGTTCAGATTCTGACCGTAGCTCCCTTCACAACGTGGCTCCTGGATACAGAAACCTAGAGTTGTTCTAGTAGGTAATATGAAGTATTCTTCCAAAACAAGTCTATGTGAACTTCAAGTTACTTACATAAGTGGGCTATGAACCTGTGAAGTGTATAAAATCTCCAGTAGTCAGGGCTGGAATGTCAACTTGCATCCTACTGGAATTTGCAAGGTCACTTCCTTTCCCTTTGGCCTCTGCACAGGAGAGGCTGCTCTTCTCTGGCTGTGGGCTGGGGTGTTTTGTTTCTCTTACTGTGCTCTCGGACCACTCCTCTTAAGCCTGCCAGCTTCCAGCCTTTTGCTGATTTCCAACATTATCTTTAATTCTTCTCAAAATGCAGATTTTTATTTGTACATTGGTTCTTTGTGGAGAAGGTGCGCATTAGGCACTCTACTCAAATAGACCCTGTCTCAAAAAAATAAAATAAAATTTTAAAATGTTGAGAAGAGTGATGAGTTTGAAACTCCCAAGTTGGGAACTTTCAAATGGCATCTTGAAAACCCTCCGCTTTCCTCCTCTCTGTCTTATTCCCACCTTGGAGGGATTAGTAGTGCCGTATTTAGAAGGAACACATTAAAGTGACATGTTTCTCTCTGATAACTCCTGCAATCCCTGCCCCCCCCCCAGGTATGCTCTAACACGAGCTCTGCGCATAGCAGACGGACCTGATGAAGTCCACCTCTCAGCAATTGCGAAGATGGAGCTGCGGGAACAAGCCAAGAAGCTGAGGGGCAGGATGTGAGAGTAGCCCTGCCACGTCCGGAGGGAGCGAGCCTCTGCGTTCAGCCTTAGTCAGCTCCAACCCTGGAGCATCCGAGAAGTTTGAGCAAAGGGTAATGACTCACTTGTGGTAGATGTTGGTTTCTGTTTTGTTCAGTGAGTTTTGTAATTTCAAGAGTCACACAAGTGTGTGTTAAATAAAAAAGACCATAGCTGTTGTCCTTAAGCCTAGTCCTCTAGTACTTCTAGGGAATTTTTTTGGTGTTACTGGGGATTGAACTCAACCTTGCTATTGTCAGGCAGGCACAGAACCACAGAGTTAAATCCTCTGGCCGGCAGGTGTTTACTTTTTAAATGCCAATTGTACCAGATTCTGAAGTAATTTGAGAGCAATTTCTAAAGCACAGGCATAGAAAATTTTGTACATTTTGATTTTTAGGACGTCTTCATGTAAGTAAATAACTCCAAAACTATTTCCTCTTGCTTTGAAAAACATATGGTTAAACCACCTTTTAACACTGGTTTTTGGAGCTTGACCCTCTGTGGTAAAACTTGCACTGGAGAAAGATACCGAACTGATGAGATCATTTTAGAATTCATTTAAATACAGCCTCTTCATAATTCAGTAATGAACTCTGATGTATTAAATCTAAATGGTCTTTCGAGTTTGCAAGGAAACAGAACATAAGAATCATTTTATTTTTAATCAATATTTTTAAAATGTTGAGAACAGCTGGAGATTTAACTCAGTGGTTCCAGTGCCTGCCTAGCAAGCACAAGGTCCTAAATTCGATCCTGGTAACCACATACCATAATACCGGCTGTGGTGACTCATGCCCACCAGCAATCAGTACCACACACCACACTGCTGGGTGTGGTGGCTCACACCTATAATCCCAGCACTCGGGGAGGCAGAGGCAAGAAGATTTCTGTGAGTTTGAGGCTTGCTTGGGCTACATAGTGAACTCAGGGCCAACCGGAATTACAAAGTCAGACCCTGTCTCAAAACAATAAAATAAAATTTTAAAATGTTGAGGACAGTGACAAGTTTGAGGTAGAAGTGCTTTTGTGGTAAGGGAAGGAAGACGGTCTGCTCTGGAAGACGTCCTGTTAGCAGCAGAGTCCTGCACCTGAAATGTGGCTTGTGTCACTAAGGAGCTCTAGTTTTAATTTAAAAATTGTCATTTAAACATTGATTCTCAGTTGAGTTACTGAGAAAACTTCTAAGGATGTTTGGAATAGGGTATGTCAATCTACTTTTTTAATTGTAAATTTTATGAAATCTAAATACGGATAGAGTATTTTGAGTCAAAACTTGGCATCCAAATAAAAATATAGTAAATGCAAAATATACACCAGATTTGAAAACTTAGCTTGAAAAATGTAAACATCTTATTAATACCTTTTATATTGATTATCCATCTAAATTATATTTTGAAATATTGAATTAAAAATTTATTTAAATTAATTTCACGTGTTTCTTGTTACATTTTAATGTAATTGCCATGGGAATTGAAAATTTTTTAAATCTTCAAATATGGACTTGTTTTTTTTAAGAACGCATACACATCAGGTGAACTCACTGACGTCCAGGGATTCTGTCATGATTTCATTTCTTGGGTTGAGTGTGGAGGAGGAGAGAAGCAGGAATCCAACAATGCCCTAAGCTCTAACCCTATATGTTGTGTAGATTCTCCACCACCTTTTACCCTCACTATATCTCATTTTTCCTTCTATATATTGAATTAATTTTTTTTTTCTTTGAGACAGGGTCTCGCTTTGTAGTTCAGGCTGGCCCTGAGCTCACTATGGAGCCCAGGCTAGCCTCGAATTCAGCAATCCTCCTGTCTCTGCCTCCTGAGTGCTGGGAATACAGGTGTGAGCCACCATGCCCAGCTTGAATTAATTTTTTAACCCTGAAGTCCCCTCACCTACCTAGGATTTGTTGTGAAGATTACCGAAGCTATGGAGAAGTACCTTGAAATTGTGAATACAACAAATTAATAGAAGATAAAGCTTTATAACCCAAACTACTTTACCTTATTACTAGTTTTACATAATGATGTAAAAGAAAGAAGGACTTTGTAAAGCTAATCAGAGCTATGTAATGTTGTCCATCTTTGAGGAAAGCTGGCTGCAGTGGCTGTTTCAGGTAATCATGCCGTGTACCTAGCCATCCCTAAGGCAAATTGCCCAGGTGACTCATACTTATCTCTTTTTTTTTTACCCTTATTAATTTTTATTTCATTCATAGTAAAACCAACAGAATCGCAGAGGCACCGTCATCATACTAGGTCTTTCATGAAGTGCTAAGCTCTTCCACAACAGTTACGAGTATACACTACTGAAACTTAGAACTAACTGCTCCTTTCTCTCTGCTTTGGTGGTTTCCTCCCTGTATTTATTCTTATCTTTCTATCTGTTACGATATGTAAACTTCCCTCACATGTTCTCATGAAAGATGTTAGACTCTTCTGAGAACATTACCTGAAGGTCAGTGACTGTCAGATCCAAACTTCTTGTGCCAATCGCTCCCTGGAGCAAAGAACTTTAATGTCTTTTTGCTTACTGAGTCTCTCTGCTTAGATATGGCTATGCTATAAAACTAATGTGTTGAAAATGGAACTTGTTTCAGCTAGTTTGGGAACTTATAAATGTCTGAGGACAGCTCTTTAATTAGTATTACTAGATTTCAGGATAATTTTCTAGTGGGTTTTCTTTTTTTTTAAATTGTGATATAGGTACATCATACACACACACACACACACACACACACACACACACACACCATGATCACACTCAACATTGAGAATTTGTACCAGTATATGACACGACTTAATCCTCGTTTTTTCTCATTCCTCTACCCACCCTACAACTCTCCACCCACTATGTACATGACTTTGTTTCCCCCTTTTTTTTTAACCATCACAATTTTTTCTTTCCCCTTGTTATCTACCCTTACACCCCATTTCCCTTAGGATACTTACCTCTTTCTTTACCTTTAATTTATTCAGGTAAAGTCATGTTTAACAATCATGAAAGGGCCGGGTATGGTGGCTCACACCTGTAATCCTAGCACTCTGGAGGCAGAGGTAGGAGGATGGCTGTGAGTTTGAGGGTAGCTTGGGCTACATAGTGAGGTCAAGGCCAGCCTGATGTACAAAGTGAGAGAGTATCTCCAAAAAAAAATTTTTTTAAATTGCAAAAGGGATGAAATTTATATGTCCCACTGTCAGGAGGCTCTAAAACAGTGATATTGCACAACTGTCCCATTAGCACTATGGGAGAATTCTATTAGGTGGTACATGCTTCCAGATGGGACAGTCATGCATGTATCGCCAGTGGTCATGCTTGTGAGAACATGTTAAAATGTTTTTATTTGAAAGGGAAGAACTTCTACAAATTATAATGTGAGGAGGTAGCAGCCCTTTGCCCTGGTCACAGTGAGTGAATAGACTGACTAAATTCTCGAGTTTCTGGCCAGTTTCAGGGTTCTGTCTCCTCCATCTGTCATTGGTCATCACTGAGCAACATTCTACCCGGGATAGTCTGCGAGCTTTGTCATGTGTTTGAAGCCACATGGTTTTAAAGTGACAACTTGCTTTTGATGATAACCACATGGCAGGAAGGGAAGGAGTGAGCTCACCATGCAGAGCTTTACCCATCTAGGCCTCCCCAGAATTGGCCATGGGATCAGTGGCAGGAGAGGAGGAGCCTAGAGATTGTAGGACAGGGAAGATATCCTGAGACCCCAGGCGAAAAAGGCCACAGTATTTCCCGAGCAAAACAGGATGCACAAAGGAGTAGCTATGCTTGTCCGGGAGAGTAACAATTTAAGACGTCTGGTACTAGACATTTTAAAATCTGGAACAGGCGATGATGGAGGATCTGATTTTCTCAGCAACCCAAGGTTATTTATAAAGGCTTCCCTATAGTAGGTTCACAGCATGCCACTTGTTGCCAGCAAATCCACTCACCACAGGTGTGCTCAGATTGCATTAAAGAGAACTCAGATGGACAACACAGCTAAATCCATCCTGGCCAGTGGGTGCTCATGAGTCAGGTTCATGAGGCTGGCAGAAAAGCACTTTTCACCTTGTTCCTGAATCTTACCCAAGCTTCCTAGAGGATTTAAAGAAACGTTCTTTTTTTTTTTTTTTTTGAGATAGTGTCTTGCTTTGTAGTTCAGGCTGGCCTTGAGCTCACCATGGAACCCAGGCAAGCTTTGAACTCAGCAATCCTCCTGTCTCTGCCTCCCGAGTGCTGGGATTACAGGCGTGAGCCACCACGCCCGGCAGTGTGGTCTGTGGTATTGATTGCTGGTGGGCGTGAGTCTCCACGCCTGGTATTGTTGTATGTGGTTACCGGGATCAAAGTCAGGACCTTGCGCTTGCTAGGGCACCAGAACCACTGAGCTAAATCTCTGGCCCTAAAGAAACGTTAAGTAATGGATGTTATTCATTGAATTGTATTTATAAAAATGTCTGCTATGAAAAATATCCTATTTCAGGCAAGTTGGCAGCCTTTCCTTGTCTCCTTGTTTCACAATGAGAAGATGACCTCTCTCTAAGGAGAGGCGAGGGGGAAGGGGAGGAAGATTAATGGGCGGGTCCCCCGTTGTTAGCACTCCTGGCCTGTGTCTCTGGGCGTGTATTCTCCACTCTCTCTATGGCCTGGATTACTGCAGTCATGTCCAGCCAGACCTCTAGCCAGTTCTCACAGCAGAACGGCCAGCTGTAGTGACCCCGCTGATGTTGCTGTGGCTTCCCTGTCTTCCTTAGACTGGATACACAGTCCTTGCTCCGCTGACCAAGTCCCATCCGTGCTGCGCGCCTGACACTAGTATGACCTCACCCACCTGTGAGTCCCTTCTGCCCCTGTCTCCTCACTGCCCTTCCGGGCCTTGGAGCCTCGGCTCTTACCGTCTGCACTGCCGGGGAAGAGCTCTGGAGAGCCCTCTCCCAAGAGCGCCCTCTCGTGACCACTGTGCTCCCCAGCGCCGCGTGCTCTGTCCTTCCCCACCTCCACACTGGCCCCCCAACTCCCACAGCAATTGCACTCTTGGGTTTCACACCCATTTATTTACTGTCTTCTTGCTAGAATATAAAGCCCACCCTTTCTAAACCCCACACTTTTCCTCCAAGTTCACTCATCCTTTCTTTTTTGAGACAGGGCCTGTCTTTGTAGTTCAGGCTGACCCTGAGCTCACTACAGCTCAGGCAAGCCACGAACTCAGCAATCCTCCTGCCTCTGCCTCCGGAGTGCTGGGATGACAGGCGTGAGCCACCATGCCCGGTATTTGTGGTGTGTGGTACTGATTTCTGGTGGGTGTGAGTCACCACGGCCAGTACTGCGTGTGGTTACCAGGGATCGGAACAGGGACTTTATGCTTGCTAGGCAGGCACTGAAACCACTGAGCTAAATCTCCGGCCCTCATCCTTTTTTTTATGTCCTAGCATCTCCTTCGTTCCTGGAAGCAGACCTGACGTCATCACTCTGTGCTTGTGCTCACGCTGAGGGGGGAAGATAAAGCGGGGAAAGGCCCTTGGGTCCCAAGGAGGAAGAATGAGCAGAGGAGCGAGGGAAGGAGGTGCTCTCCTGACGCTGGTTTCCAGGAGCAGATGGTGAGGCCGCATCTGCAGCTCTGCAAAGGGAACAGAGCTCGAGCCTCAGCCCCGGTGCGCGGACTCTCTCCTGAAGCCTGTTGAAGTCTCATCAGCCAAACGTACAAAGGGAAGTCAGGATACTTAAAGGAAATAAAGCTGCTTCTGGTGATTGTTAAGAGTTTTCCAATTTTCCAAATAAGCAGGATTCTGGAAAGTATCCTCTTTTAACAAACAGCTGAGCAAATACTTCGGTGATTTATGGTTCTACCGTAGTATTTTTCTTTGTAAGCGCCTCATTCTCACTGTGGCAGTGAGGCTTTCTTTGGGAAGAAAACCCATGCGTACTTTAGTGTGTGGGTTTGTGATAAGTTCTGTGAAACAGGGTCACTCTGCTTATCTTCAGCACCAAATTCTCGCAGAACTACAAGGTGATGATTTGTGCTGGAGAGGAGCCTGCTCTGGGGACGCGCGCCGCGAATCCCTGCAGACTGAACGGCCGCACGGAAGGCAGCTCTGCCCGGCCTTTCCACACCGCCTGGGTGGCTGCCCGCTTAAAACTTCCTGGTGATGATTCTTTGATTTCACGTTTTAAAGGGGTGAAAGTGGAGATCACAGACACCCCTCCCCCCTTCACTCTCTGACTTACTGTGTGTTGACCCATCTGTACTTCCAAGCTCCCAGCACACACACCCGCATGCGCACACATACACGCACGGGCATATCTTGCTGTCCTTGGCTTTGGTTGTGTTCGTAAAATGCGATACACTGCATAATTTTCTTTTACTTAGTGCTCTCTCCTCTCCTATTGAAAGTGTACATCAGCCAGAGGGTTTTGTCTCTTTTGGTTACATTCTTACAAGCTGGAACAATGCCTGGCGCATACTTAGTAGGTCTTCAGTCTGTGTTTCCTGAATGCGTAAATGTACTCCTGCTGCAGGAGGGCGGGAGACCCGGCATACCCGACAGACCCCTACATCATCCATGTTTTCACATTGCCGAGTAGACCGAAGACCTACAGAAGTGGTTCTTATCGGGATCAGAATTGCCTGAGGACCGCTAAAGACTGCTCCCGCCTCAGCCTTTGTAGGTGTAGCTTCTGTGCTAATAGCATTCATCAGGGGGCCAGTGAAATGGGTGTCAAGGATAGAGATCTGCTTCCTAAAACCTCTGGATCAAGTCAAGGTGTTCGGCTGCAATCACTAGAAGGAGGTAAGTGAAAGGAATCTGATGCGTAAGCACAGGAAGGAACCACTCAGGGTCTGAAGAGCACCCAGGATAGTCAGGACGTAGACAAGTCTTGCAGCAAGGCCATAGCAGCTAGAGCAGACTGACAGAACCACCCTTCCAAGGTGGCTGCCAGGTGGCTTTGTCCTCAGTTCTCCGGTCCCAGCTGGATTCAGGTTACAGGCCTGTCCCACAGCTGCCCAGGAAGAGGGGACTGTTCCAAAACCAAGCGTGGCACCTGCACCTCTACAAAGAACCAAAGAGTCAGGGTTACCAGTGCATTTTGAGGTAAGTGACAGTGGATCAACGCTGGAAATCAGCAAGAGATGGAAGCTTGGGGAGATTCCAAGACCCGAGACAGCAGCACCATGAAAGGGGGGAAGAAAATCCTGGTACCTGCACCCTGGCTACAGGGGCGGGAAGTCTCTCCTCTGCAGGGTGAGGGTGAAAGGGATCCTATCAGAGAAGATGCTCACGATCCTGGAAAGCTCTACAGAGCTAGTATGTGGCTCAGTGGTAGAGCACTTTCCTACCATGCCTGAGGCTTCAGAAAATAAATAATAAGTAAGCAAATAACAATAAACCATCAAATGGAAAGTCCTACAATCTTCAAGCGGTGGGCTTATAGCCTACTTTGATAAGTAACCTGAAATCACTTAGTAAACTTGCTTTCAAAAAGTATATCAATGGGCTGGGGAGATAGCTCAGTGACACTGTTTCTGCCTGGCAGGTGCAAGGTTCTGAGTTCGATCCCTGGTACCAAAAAAGAAAAAGAAAAACAAGTATCTCATTACCATTCCCAATGACACCCTCCCCCCAGGTTCTGTAGCAGGTGGTCTTAAGAAGGGAGCAGCCATCTGAGTTCGGACGGCTCTAGGCCTTAAAAACCCTTCTGCATGCCCCTTTCCCAGAACTCCCCAGACTCTTCCACTGCTCTGCCTCGGGAAGCCTAGCTGCGTGCGAATCCACTTGGCCATCAGAGTGACTGGGACCAGAGCTACTGAGAGCACTACAGGAGGTTGGTGTTGCAACATGTAGAGAGGAGGGTGCTCACTCGAGAGCAAGGGCACTAGCAGCTACATGGAACTATCAGTGCCAGGGCTGAAGGCAGGTGCCCGTGCAGTTCCTGACTCCTCCCTCCCATGGCAGCCTATTCCTGACAGGGTTAGGGAGGAACAGTGTGGTGACCACTGCTTCCTACCTAAAGGGATCAAGCAGAGAGGCCCAGCCATCGCCCAGCCCCATGGTACACATGGTCAAAGATGGCCCCAGAGGGGCTCTGCCCATCCTGGCAGTGGTCCTACTCTCATGCAGACACTAGATCACAGAGACAGGAACACCAGGACTCCTGCTGCCACCAGACCTATCTAGGTCCCCTGTAGTCCTGTCTGCCACCACGTGCTCTGACCACACACTGCTGTCAGGACTGGGTGTGAGGGCTACACGGGGTGCTGTGGCTCCTACTATAGCCTCTCCCCGTGTTTCTAACCTCTCACTGTTGTTGGGGCCGCCAATGCCAGAGCCATTACTCAAAGCAGAGCTAGTATCCATAGTGCCTGAGAAAAATCCCTATAATTTAAGGGATCACTATTCCGTAGTGGGAACAGCCACACAATCAAGTACCCCATTCCTACCACTGTCTATGTCATATCTACTCTGACTGCTGGACTGTCTATACTCTTGTATGGCCCACAGTGGGAAGAAAAAGGAAGAAAAAGACTTGAAAATGGGGCCAGAGATTTAGCTCAGTGGTTCTGGCACCTGCCTAGCAAGCTCAGGGCCCCTGGTTTGATCCCCAGAAATCATGTACAACAATATCAGGCGTGGTGGCTCACGCCCACCAGCAATCAGTACCACACACCACAATGCTGATTCTTGGTGGCTCACGCCTGCTGTAATCCCAGCATTTGGGAGACAGAGGCAGGAGGATTGCTGAGCTCAAGGTTTGCCTGGGCTATATAGTGAACTCAGGACCACCAGCCTGAACTACAAAGCAAGACCCTGTCTCAGAAACAAAACAAAAAACCCAAAGTTTATGTATATTGGGGTGGGGGTTGTAGGGAAGGCAGGGAAATGGAGAAAAAATGGGATCAAGATGTATCACGTACAGGTACAAATTCTCTATGTTGAATGTGATCATAATGTATATATAAAATGTACCAATAGGATCGGAGATTTAGCTCAGTGGTTCCGGCACCTGCCTCGCAAGTGCAAGGTCCTGAGTTCAATCCCCGGTAACCACATACCATGCTGGGCATGGTGACTCACACCTACCAGCAATCAATACCACAGACCACAGTGCCAGGCATGGTGGCTCACGCCTGTAATCCCAGCACTCGGGAGGCAGAGACAGGATTATTGCTGAGTTCGAGACTTGCCTGGGCTACATAGTGAGCTCAGGACCAGCCTGAACTACAAAGTGAGACCCTGTCTCAAAAAAAAAAAAAGTACCAATAAAATCAATTAAAATATCAATTGCCCACCAGGGTAACTAAGGGAGTGATTTTAGAGCTTCTATGTTTTTGTCTAGTAAGAGAAAAATTTTAGCTATAGTCTCTCCTGCATTTAAGAAGACAAAAACCATCTTGTCAATAAATCACTGATTTGCCAAAGATACTGTGGTACACAGACTTTCCTAAAGACAATGTGAAGGAAAATTAATATTTGTTCACAGTGATAAGGATTCCATCCAGAAAAAAAGATTGGCTCTAATATTTAGGAATTTCCTCTAGCTCAGTGGAAATTAATAATAATCTTGCCATGGAAATGGGGAACATATTTTTTAAAAGTCAAAGCTAATTATTTTCCTCAATCCACCCTATGTCTGAAAAATTATGTTGAAGTTTCTGGCTTCAGAGGGAAATGGTCCTCTAATGACATATTTGGTACATTTTGTTCAGTGTGGACCACCATAACTCCCATCTCTGTGTACAAAATGCTAAACGAACATTCTAGAACTAAGCAGCTAAGCAGTTAATTAAGGCCAGAGGGGCCAGCTCAGCAGACAGAAGTAGGGTCTGCCTAGTAGAGCAAGTTCCCCTTTCCAGGAGTGCTGAGGAGCGCAGGAGCTTCCTGGGGCTGCCTCCTTGGACACATGGCTTCCTCTTCTCAGGCCAGATCAACCTGGTTCTGACGGCTCTGCCAGTCTCCTTTGGCTGAGGTCCCATGTTAAATTCTAAATTCAGTTTAAAGCCTTCCGCCACAGCTCTAATGCAGACACCCACAATTCAGCCAGAAAAAATCCTTAATTCACGGTGACCTTCACAGGTTAAGACAATGACTTTATTCTTTTGTTTAACCCTCTTTTTCCTAGCAAACGACGAGACAGAAATTTTCTGAAACAGAAGTTCACAGAAGCTCTAACATTCTGCCATATGTGAAGAAGGAAGATTGACAGATTAAAATCTTTTCTTCCTGTTCGTGGCGTAAGGCAATCAATTTCCTAATTCTGTGTGATTGTAATAGCACAACCCTAGACCAAATGGAACTGAAAGAGCGAGAGACTGTTTAGAACAGAGACTGAGGAAACCTGCCCTCGCAGGGAAGTCAGTAAATCCGCGCTGAGGCCTGTGGGGGATGCACAAGTGATAAACCCTATTGTCCTTGTCTTCTGAGGCAATTCATCCGGCTGACAGCCCCCTTCATCTAACAGCCAGCCCCACCTTTCCAAGGCAGACAGCCTTGGGGAAACAAAACAGCTGCAAATATAAAACAAATGAAAAATACGTTCAAAGTACATCTTGTAAGTTTCTATTTCCACTGTGGATGCTTGAGGACTGTGAGCAAGAAGAATCGGAAGCAATTTCAACGGAAGACCCTACAAGTAGGAGGCAGAGAAAGAGCATAGGCTCACTTGCGAACTCCAGCCCTAGACATTAGCAGTCTTGAAAATATTTCAGAGAAGACTGTCCCGGAGCAGGAATTTGTGATTCTGGAGTCCAGCCCACAGGGCACTGATTGAGACATGGCCCCTGGCTCTACTAAAGTCAATTGGCAAAGGTTCTTGTTTCCTAGTATAGTCCACTTTCTATAGGAATTGGGACTATTTTTCAATCATAAATACTGATTTATATGAGCACAATTTAAGTCATTCACCAGATACTTAGGTGAGGTGCACTGCCAAGATCTGGGGAAGCCAAACATGAGCAATTATAGGCGTAGTCCCTGTGCTTGTGAGAAGACATTCAGTTACAAGGCAGCTCAAAGTGGACTCAAAGGCAGCTTCTACACTTGAAAACAATGTAGAATGTGAGTAGAGAAAAATGTCCCAAGTGTAACAAGTGTATGTAGAGAACCAAGGGTAAAAGGTTGGAAAGGTCTCAAAACTGAAAGTTTACTAGTGTTAGAATGATGGCAGAGCTAGCAGGAGGGAGCATGCCAGGAAAAGAAGGGTCCAGATCACAAGGCCTCATGAGTCACCAGGAGGCGTTGGGCTTGGTCCTAAAAGCAGTGGAAAATCCCTGAAGGCAAGAGAAATACTACTCCATGAAGAATGGGTTGCATTCAGACTAGATTAGAGAGGCAGGGAGCCCTGTAAGGAGTTTGCACTGATCCAAGGAAGATGTGCTTGAAACCTAGATGACAGTAGGTGCACTGGACATAGATCTGAGAACTGATGAAGGAGAAAAATACCTAAATCTAATTAAGGAAAAGTTGTGTGATGAGAGAGATGTTGATGTCCAGGGTGATGCTCACAGCACTGGTATCACGACTGGCTATGTTTATACAATGGATTTTATATATTTTTTTCATGCTCAAGTCTTAGATATACATAGCTAAAATACAAATGCACATAAGAAATGAGGTAGAGGGGCCAGAGTCCCGGTACTGGGACTAGCTCAGTAGTTCCAGCGCCTGCCTGGCAAGTGCAAGGTCCTGAGCTCGATCCCCATAATCACATACAACAATGCTGGGCATGGTGACTCACGCCCACCAGCAATCAATACCACATACCACAGTGCTGGGTGTGGTGGCTCACGCCTGTAATCCCAGCACTCAGGAGGCAGAGGCAGGAGGATTGCTGAGCTCGTGGAGGCTTGCCTGGGCTACATAGTGAGCTCAGAGCCAGCCTGAACTACAAAGCGAGACCATGTCTTAAAAGAAAAGAAAAGAAAAGAAAAGAAAAGAAAAGAAAAGAAAAGAAAAGAAAAGAAAAGAAAAGAAAAGAAAAAAGAAAAGGAAAGGAAAGAAAAGAAAAGGAAAGAAAAGAGGTAGAGGAGGCTCCAGGATGACTTGATAGATGTGTCCTTTGTGGCTTTGTCATGAAGAAGAACCAGACAGAAAAGAAAAGCTTTTGAGGAGATGACTGAGGGAAACACTGGAAATCAGCCAGGAAGTGATAGGAAGACTAAACAGTATGGAGGGTCAGAAAGGCAACCCAGAGAAAAGAAGCAGCTAATTCCAACTCCAACCTGTCTCTGGCTGTAAAGAGGGGGAAATTATCTCCACACTGCTGGAAAAGAGCCAGCAATACCAATCACAGCAATAGATTAGCAGTTTTAACTGCAGAGACCAGGCTTGAAATTCAGACTGGAGCTCTGGCTGATCTAAGAGCAATTGTTCCAAAGAAAGAACAAATGCTGGACCTCATTCAATCTCAGAACCCCACTGCTAGGTACCATCTTGCCTTAGGAGCTAGGAACTGACCTACAGAGGCTGCCGGAATCCATGGTCCTGTGTGTACCTCACAGGGCAGAAGCCCCATCAGTGTCCTACAGCTTAAGGACCAGCGGCTGCTATGGCCGCGAGCCCAAGTCCTACCAACACTTGCTCCACAGGGAACAGGAAAGGTCTCTTTCCCAGCCCATGCTCTGGAACAGTGACTCCCAGTGACAAAAGCGGGACAACATCTATGCCTGTCCAATGAATACTGGGCGAGGTTCTGTCTATGTGTTTTAAATCCAGGACAGCAGATACCAGTACTCCCAACATAATATGCATTTAACCAGTGGGAACTGGGCAAGGTCTCTGGCCCAGCCCATGGATTGAGACTGTAGCTGCTGCTGATGTAAAGAGCTACAGAAACATCCAACCGGCTCCTGCCTTTTGGGACTAGGGGAAGGTGTGATAGATCCAGGACTGCTGGTACCGATGCCTCATGTGTCAGTCCTATCAGTGCAGATCTAGGACCACAGGTATCAAGCCACGAGTCACCTGTGTTCAACCTGTGGGGTCCAGGGAAGGTCTCCTCTGAGATCTGCATCTCTAGAAGCATGGATTTCAGGGCATAGACTTCAAAGATCTCTGCACATGCTCTAAGGCACCCAGGGAATGTTTCTTCTTCAGTACATGGACTCGGGGCCTCCAGAGCTAGTGCAGCTCGCAGACACCACTTGCACTTGTCCCTTAGGAACCTGCTAACACTAGTACAAGCCCATGTGCCAGCCACATTCACCTTATAGTCTCTTTGTGTCCCACAACCTTGGGCCCACCTTACTAGTACCACTGAGTCCCAGTATCACCCATGCCCATCCTAAGAGACCTGGGAAGATCCCAAGTAATCCTGTGGCTCCAGAACTATGGTTTCTGGAGCCACAGCCCGGCCTCTCTTACACTCATCCTAGCAGGATCCTGTACATCCTCAGCTCAGGGGCTGTAGTTACTGGTGCCACAACTCTAGATGTTACCTTGGCTTGCGTCAAAAGACCTGGGAATACTCCTCTCCACCTCCTGTGCCACTGAGATGGTGGCAATACCACACATCACAATACCAGGCATGGTGTCTTATGCCTGTCATCCTGGCACTCAGGAGCAGAGGAAGGAGGATTGCTGAGTTAAAGGCTTGCCTAAATTACATAGCTCAGGGACAGCGACTACAAAGTGAGAACCTATCTAAAAAGAAAGGTTTAACTATCATCATGAAAACACACACATGTAAAAAAAAAACTTTCCGGGGCCGGAGATTTAGCTCAGTGGTTCCAGCGCCTGCCTCACAAGTGCAAGGTCCTGAGTTCGATCCCGGTAACCACATACAATACTGGGCGTGGTGACTCACGCCCACCAGCAATCAGTACCACATTCCACAGTGTCGGGCATGGTGGCTCACGCCTGTAATCCCAGCACTCGGGAGGCAGAGGCAGGAGGATTGCTGAGTTGAGGCTTGCCTGGGCTACACAGTAAGCTCAGGGCCAGCCTGAACTACAAAGCAAGACCCTGTCTCAAAAAACAAAAAACCAAAAACTTTCCAGAACATATACACAAAAGAGAGGGGAATCAAATTTTGCAGGACAGAAACCAGCAAATCACAGAAATAAGTAGAAATGAACAAAAAAAATGTGCAAAACTAAAATACAATGAACAGAATCACAGGAGGAAGTTCATAATGAAAACTAAATACAAATGAATTAATTATAAAACAAAAGATAGACTGGCTGAATAGATTCTTAAAAAAATAAAATGAAATAAAAGTTAAGGGCTAGGGACTTAGCTCAATGGTTCTGGTTTCTGCCTTGCAAATGCAAGGTCCCAAATTCAATCCTCGGTACCATATACCACAATGCCGGGTATTGTGGCTCATGCCTGTAATCCCAGCACTTGGGAGGCAGAGGCAGGAGGATTGCTGTGAGTGCGAAGCTTGCCTGGGCTACATAGTGAGCTCAGGGCCAGCCTGAACTACAAAATAAGACCTTACTCAAAAAAAAAAAAAAAAAAAGTTAAGACCTAAATATATTTCCTACAAGACTCACTTCATTGGTTAAAAATATACCCAGACTAATAGTGAAGTGTTAGAAAAAGTAAATTAGTCACACAAATGAACCTAGCGAGAAATAGCTATATTCATATCACTGCTTGTACCATACCAAATTACTCCTAAGTCTTCAGTGTATTTTCATATCTGGTACATTAATTCCTTTTCCATTTTCTCAAAAAAACACATTTTAGAGCATTTTCACAAATGAGCTATAGGGTTTTTGATGGGATTTTGAAAAGGACTTTCATTTACTGCCATCTCTGTTTTCTATTATATTTCTCATACATTGCAGAAATGATAGCTCCTTTTAAAAACGTTTTTATTTTATTGGCTTTTATTATTTGTGATGGGGTCCTGCTGTCTGGTACAGGCTGGTCTTGAACTACTGGACTCAAGCAATGTTCCTGCCAGTGCCCAAGTAGCTGCGGCGTCAGCACGCACCTTCATACCTGGCTTATGTTTGTTTTTTTGGTTCAGTGATTTAAGTTCTGTACCAGCACCAGACGGACTGCATATGTATGAGTATTTTGCTGTCCTGGTTTACACTCTTCTGCCAGGTGTGAGCTGAGCCTCCTTTTTTGAAATAATTTTTTCAAACAATACTTATCAATTTTATCTTGAGAACCTGTTTCCAGAGGCTGATTTGCTCTAGTCTAGACACGTTGATCTCTAAACCAGCAGTGAGCTGTTGTCTGAAAGCTTTCAACACTGTTGGAGGGACCCTACTTTCCTTTCTTATAAACATATGGTAATGACTTTTTGGAGCTTATTAAAGAATTCACTGGAGTGCTCGCTTCGACAGCACATATACTAAAGAATTCACTGGAGATAAACTTGCCACCTTGTGTGTGAAAAATGTCTTTTGTCCCCTCATTTACTCAGCAGTTTGGCTGGATATAGAACCCTAAGTTAGACTTTGTGAAGCCACTGCTTCCATTCTTTGCGTTATTGAGCAAGTTAGCACTCCTCTGATTCTTTTCCTTTCTCAGATATGTCCCTCCCTTCTCCTGCCACACCTTGAAAGTTTACAGGATTTTTTTTTCCATATTGCAAATTTTCACAATGATCACTGAATTAGTAAGGGTTTGTTGTCATCCATTAGGCTGAGCACTTCTTTCTGGTAAAGTGTTTGAATGTTTTGCTTCTGCCATTTTTCAGAACTAGCATCTCTTTCTCTATGTTTTAAATAATGGGCTTCAGTGTTTACACATTGTTTCCTATTTTGTCACCTTTTTTTTTTTTACTCTCCTTCTTAGGAAGATTTCCTCATCTCTTGGTCTATCTTCTATTGTTTCTTCCTTCTGCTTTTTTTTTTTTTTTTTTTTTTTTTGAGACAGGGTCTCACTTTGTAGTTCAAGTTGGCCCTGAGCTCACTATGTAGCCCAGGCAAGCCTCAAACTCAACAATCCTCCTGCCTCTGCCTCCCGAGTGCTGGGATTACAAGCATGAGCCACCATACCTGGCTGCTGTAGCTATTTTTAAAATTTAACTGAAAATTGTAACCGAAAGAAGGGATTTTTTAAAAAAGTGGTAGGTATTCTGTTGCTTTGCAGATGTTTTTCTCTGAGGTATTGACAGGTTTCTTTTCCGATGTGTTCTTGTCTCTTTCCAAATGGTTCTCTCTTCCTGTTTGGCCTTGTTCACGCTTCTTTTATGCACAGAGGAATACACCTCTTAGCTCTCATATTCCAATATGACTTCAAAGGCGTTCCACCACACTGAGCTGCTGTAGGAAAGTCCCTGTCACAGGAAGGGTGAGGTATCATTCAGTTCTGTATCAACTGATAAAGTTTTCTGCTCCCAACTTTACAGACACTTAGATACGGTGAACTCATCTTGATTTTAGGGCTCATAAAATAGTCTCAGGAAAATTCTTATGTTTAACAGCAACTACCTTGAAATTTCCTACCTTGAAATGCTGGGGAAATTGATAGATGCAGACAAAGGGCTGTTTCAGATCATGTGAGATAAGATAGGAGACTGGGGATTCAGCATAGTTTTATTTGAAGCAATTTTCCTGAATTTATGCAAAACTAAATATTTGTAGAATTACTTCCATTTGACCTTTCCTTTTGAAGATAATGACTCATTCCCCTCCAATGAATCAAGCTATGTCTTCATAAACTTTTCCCTGAAATAAAGACCAAGGACATGAGGTTTCTTTTACCCTAGTCACGGACACTATAGAGGCCAGAGAATGAGGTCAATGTACTTCACAGACATTAAATTTAATATACATGGCTGTCGAATAACTTTTACACATGAAAACCACATAACCTTGTTACATAAACCATGTATGTACCTCTTCAGTATAAAATGTACACAGATTTCAGGATGTTTCTGCTACAATGGAGACAAAAGTTGATTTTGTGGTAAGCCCGGTTATTTGAAGGAAAATATCATAGTCCTGAGAAGTGAGCTAGTCCTAGGGTTTTTAACTGGGGTGAAAGTTGTACTAAATTTAAAAATTAAAAATTTAAATAGACTCTTACACATTTTTGTAGAGGTATTATGTGCCACGCTTTTTTTTTTTTTTTTTGAGACAGGGTCTCGCTTTGTAGTTCAAACTGGCTCTGAGCTCACTATGTAGCCCAGGCAAGCCTTGAATTCAGCAATCCTCCTGCCTCTGCCTCCTGAGTGCTGGGATTACAGGCGTGAGCCACCATGCCTGGGATTGTGGTATATGGTACTGATTGTTGGGCATGAACCGCCACACCCAGTATTGTTGTATGTGGTTACTGGGACCTTGTACTTGCTATGCAGGTGCTAAAACCACTGAGCTAAATCTCCAGCCCTTATATGCCATTCTTAACACCAAAATAAGATTTCCTGTTTAGACCAATGTAAAATTTTTGTCCAAAACTGATGGCCTAGTTCAGAAATCTAAACAGAACACATCTTGCCTCATGAGCCAACATTTTTTTCTCTCCACAAGGGTTCATCACACCCAGCTTGAAACCAGATATTCCCATCCACAGCCAAGCCACACTTTCTACAAGCTGTTATTGCATCTACCCAACATGGGCCAGAGGCAGATATTAATGACCTCCAATTAGAGATAAGAGGCCCAAGGTCACACAATGAAGGCCAGAACTGCTGCCTTTGCTGGCTCCAAGACAACTTATTTCCTTTCCCCTGCTTTTACTCTGCCAGAATGGGTGACATAAAACAGCTAATTAGAAAATGAATTCAGCTATCACTGGAGGTCAATGTCAACGAAGTTGAGCTATTTACTTACAACAGAGATGTCTTACAGTCCTGAAAGCTTATTTGGCCCTGTGAATTGCTGTAAACTTTTAACATTGTGATTTTCACAATAGTTTTCCCGAGTTCCACGATGCTTGAGCAGGACCTATGTAGACTGGCGAGGTAGAGGAGGGTGCAAGGCAGTGCCAATTTCACCTCCTGTGTGTGCCAGGTCATACTGTCCATCTCACAGTAAAAACTACTGAAAATGAAGTTTTCTGACTTAAGATATTGCAGCTCCAGCACAGGCAGAAATTCTGTTTCTGAAGTTTGAGCTGAGCTGATACTGTCTGATCACTTTCAGGGAATTCCGGCTCAGATCAGCCTTCCATCCTACCTTGTGAGGAAGCTGCCTGCTTACTGCTATTCCTGCAGCCAGTACCACAGCATGGGCCAATGTGGGCTGCTGTTAAGAAAACATTACAGGCTGGCTGGCTGCATTAAGCCACTTTCCCACTGCAAGGACAAAATACCTCATGCCTCCAACTTTTAAGAGGAGGCTTATGTTGGTTCATGGTTTCAGAGGGTTTGGATCATGATTGGCTGGCGCCAATGTGGGAATGGCATGGTGGGAGGTTATGGCAGAGGGAAGCTGATCCTCTATGGCATCTAGCAATATAAAGAAAAAAAGGAACTGGGGACAAAAATATGCCCTTCCACGTGACACCCCAGTGACTCAACTAGGTATTACCTCTAATGCATATTCAGCTATGACTACATCCCTGGATTAGTTCACTAACGAAGATAGTGTCCCCATGATCTAATTACTTTCCAAAAGCCCTCATCTGACCAAGAGACTTCCGAGGTATAGTTTAGATCAAAACTATGATGTTGGCTTAAATAATATAAATTTATCCTCAAAATTCTGGACAGTGGGAAATCAAGATCAAGGTGACAGAAGGTCAGTTACATACTAAGGCCTCTTCCTATAGCTTGCAGGCAGCCAACTCATGACCCTTCTATCTGTGGGCAGGCAGAGGGGTAAAGAGATTCTCTGCCATCTGTTGTAAGGCATTAATTCTATTATGAAGGATCTACCTTACTAGATTGTAATTACCTCTGAAATACTAACACACTGGACCTCTGGGCTTCACCAAAGAATCTGAGTTCACAACTGTTCAGTCTGTCCTAACTAGCTTCCCTGAGGTCTTTGTATTTCTTCCTCCTTTTAGTAAGGTGGCACAAGGCATACATGCTGAAAGTATGCACTGTGAAAGTTTTTAGTTTTAAAAATACAATTTATTTAGCAGTTCCCAGGACAGAAAGCAGCTTCATCCAATTCCTCTTAATACTGGCTCCTACCTTATTTCAAGGAGACTGAATGTCCATCACGTTTTTCCCACAGAAGTTGCAAACTAGGCCAGGACTATTTCACAGGTATATTTTATTTGGCTCACTTGGTTTTAAAGACTGAATGGATTGCTTATATTTCACATGGAAATTTAGATGCTCTGCTTTTCTTCAGTGCGCCAGCATTTAGCAGGTCACATCTACTCTTCTAAACCGTCCTGGGCCCTGCCCCTCTAACAGGCACAAACCCTTCCCTTCACTCATGTACCTCTGCTGCCCATCACTTCCTTGGAGGTCACATTTTCAGCCTTAGCTTCCTCATCTAGCCACGGAAGCTGGTCACTGTTGTGCAGTTGGCCACCTGGACATTAGGCTTCCCAAAGAATTCTGTACTCTCTCTCTAGTGTTGCCTAAACTGCTGACTCCGAACTCTAAAGTCTACATTTTCTCTATGACAAATTTCCCTATGACTACATGAATCACCTCTATTTTAGTTTATACATGGAACTCCTTAGTCAGCTGAGTCACCAAGCATCCTTCTCATTTTGGAAGCTAGGTTACAACTTGTTTTGAATGTTGTTTTTTGATCCTTATCTGTGGGTAAATAGGTAGCAACTCAAAGTAAAAGATGTTTCCTGTGTAGGAAACAAGATGGCCTTTCTTGAGTAAAGATTATACCCCACCTTGAATTTGGAGCCATCTGGAGCCAACCACTGATAATATCATTTCTACTTTGGGAAATGACAAATCTGAGGCAATTTTTCGAATCAGTGATTCACAGTAGAAGTAAATTAAAACTATAACCTTTTGTTTTATTGTTTTTTTCAGTGCTAGGGATTAAACCCAGAGCTTTACACATTTGAGGCAGTATCTCAACCAGGAACACTGCACCTGAACTTACACGTCAGCTACGGAATAAATCTGATTCTGGCTTTAAGAAGTAACTTGGAGGTTTTGGTATTTACCTATTCTTCCAGAAGCATTTTGAGGTAGGATTATGTAGCTAAGGGCTACAGTGTCTACCTAGCATGTACATGGCAATTCCCAGGAGAGGAGTGGGAGGCGAGGGGGGAATGTTTGTGTATATTTTTTATATTTTCTTATAGTTTACAATCACACTGGAAGATTTATGTACTGATGTTTGGTACTGAAATATTCTCTGGCTGTTTAATTTTCTCTATAAAAATAACACAATTAATGTCCCAAATATAAAGGTACTCTTGACTCATTCATAAGCATTATATGGAAAATAAATACAATGCTACCTGTTTCTAGAAGCTTAGGTGTGACTGAATTTAATACAGCGAGTTAGGAATGAACAGATATGCCAACCTAGTTCTCTACATCAAGCATTGTGCAAACAGAGTAAAGTACGTGTTTCTTACTATTGCTACACCTGCCTTAGAAATACATATGAGGTCTTCAAAGGGAAAAATTGAACTAGAACAAATATATCTCATTAACAAAGCAGTCAATTCCCTTTATTTTTAAAATTTTATGTACACATATGAATGATCTGTATAATGTACATTCAATATAGAAAGCTTTATATATTTGATAATGTATAGAACATTTCACAATTACACTAATCTCTTACATAACAGTTTGACAACCATTTTAATTTTTCTTTTTCTTTTTTTTGCACAAGCTCCTTTCATTTAATTTGGTAAAGCCAGTTATACATACCAATGTATACTGTGAGCTCTTGCAGGGTTAATGACTGAGGATACCAGTGACCAGGTACAGGGATGAAAACCTCATAATTATGGGGGGAGGAGGACAGCCCTGAAGACCTGATGTAGAAGACTTTATGGGGACGAGTGACTTAGCCCAATTTCTGTAGACTGTAGCTTAATCCCACAGTCACACTAATTCAAAAAAAACATTATAAAAACTAGGAAGAAAGTTTTGTCTTTTTGATTCACAGTTTTGTAAACAGATAAAAAGGAACAAAATGTGCTTACATACATCAAGGAAAAATATTGTGTATCCACTTATGTTGATCCACAGAGAGTGTTTTCTCATAATGTGATACAACTAGAATCACTGACATTTTCCCTAAATAAAAAATATTGTTATAGAAAAAGGAATAACACTGTCATGAGACCAGGAAAAAGGCAGTAAGAGTTTGTTTCAACGTATCAGCTGGAGGAATGTGAACTCGGCACTGGTCTTTCAGCATTTATTGTCTTTCACAAGTTATTTCAAGTCTGATAGCCAAGGTCACCTGCCTCATGGTCTACAGGAGGTGGCAGGTTAGACATGACTGATGAGGATGTACCTGCAGTAAGGTAGCCAGCAACTCCAGGTCCTGCAAGAGAGAAAGGAAAAGACACATCTAGAAAGCACAGTCACTTAAAAACACCGATCTTTACAAAAGGACAGTCTGGTCAGATGCCTCATCAAAAGAAACTGACCATCTATGAGAATTATTTAAATGTACAAGTGTACCTCAGAGACAGCTACATGACACCATTTTTATGATTTGCTTTTATTATGTGATAAAATAAAAAAATCATTTCAAGATTTATGCTGGGTAGTAATAACACTGATAGAAAAATATGGGAAAAATTTGCCTTCTCACATCTGGGAAGTTCATTCTTTGAAAAAATTCTGGCTACTGAAAAGAGTATGGTCCAAGAAAAAAATGGGGGAAAACCAAGAGACAAAAAAACCCACAAATAAAAAAAGCCTACACACTCAACCCATTCAAAAGTCATTCATATATGATGAAATTCTCAAACACTTCGGTTAACTTTCAAAAGTTAAATTATTTTCATTTGGTGTCAAGAAATGCTGTTCCAACAAGTTAACACCAAATGAACAAAGGTTGCTACACCAAGATCTCTAGAAGAGGAAGGCTCCGGACATCACCTCTCACAAGGCAAAACAAGAATTCTTTGAGAAAAGGTACCAATATTTTAGTTCTATGTATCTTCTTTGATATTAACAGTCTCTACTGCAGAATACACTACACATGCCAGTATTTATCAAGATGCAACGTGTGTGCATATTAACGGGTTTAGCAGCCCCTTAGTTTAAACACTGCATAGACATTTAATTACATCTCAGAAGCGCTGCACAAATTGTAACAAGTAACTGCAAGAGAAACTGTAGCATTATACTGTACACTGAGCAATATATATATATTTTTTTAGCTGAAGTGTTAGGAAACATGGCAAATGACTACAGGATTTTGGGAAATTAAAGGGGAAAGACTAGAAAGGCAGGGGGAGCAGCATGCATTTTTAGCAAAACAATTCTCTACCTGCTTCAGAGAGCTACACAGAAGTTAGCAAGCTGCCCGGCAGAGCGGATCTAAAGCCCGCTCCTGAGGTGTAGGGGGCTGCTGCCAGTTAGAAGGGAAGGAGAGACACCTGAGGGGGGAAAAAAGAAATATAAGCAGCAAGGGAAGTTGTGAGGAAGTGCAAACAGCAGAGCAGTCTGATGAAGGCTAAGCCATAACAGGACTACTGTAGGACAAAAGTCACATTTCAGATTCGTCTTGTTTCTCACCTTACGAGCCCTTGTACTGTGGATGTGAAAGGCTTGTATAGATATTGTACATGTGGTTATGTGGCCAAAGCTGACTCAGTTTGCATAGTGGTAACAAAACCAATCAGAGGTCTCAGGTACTTGGAACCTTGTACCTCGAAAACATGTAAAAAAGGATGTCCCCTTTTAAGATACCACAGGCACCTGCATCTGTCCACACCCACCTTCTGCCTATCAGGAGGCCTGGCCTTCCATAGACTGCTCAGGGAAAAGATAACCAGGTCAGCAAACCTGCCCAACAATGTGATTCACAGCTACAGCATCACATGGTTATATGATGACCCACCAACCTATCACTGTCTAACAACAGGCAGAGAAGAGATACTACAAAACTGCTACATAGGAGTCACCAAAGGCATAACCCTTCTGGGTAAAACCTGAAACATTCCAGGCTAGTATGGTTCCTGAGCAAATTGTGACTATGGGCTCAATTTAGTTCACACCAAAATGGTAGCTTCTAAGACTAAACCATGAATACACATATAGAGAATGAACTAATGCTAAAGTTTTCCAGCTGTGTGCTAGGGCACCCTGGGCAAATTCACAGGGATATTGCTGGCTATTTAAAATTTGAAACAGCAGTACCTGTTCACCACCAGTCATACAAATAACTACTTTCCAGTTACCTGGGTACAATAACAACATAAACTTAACTTGTAGGATTTCTTTTGGCCTTGGCTGGATGGAAACTTTTACTGAAATAGTAGGGGTATTGGGAACTGCGAATATTTTACTTCTAGGTTAATATCTAAATGGTGAAAGAATAGGCCTAGAAGACAGAAACCTAATTGTAACCCCATGATTTGCCTCTCTAAGAAAACTGAATCAATATCTGTCTATTTCTACAAATGAATTCTGAGATGTTCACCTCTTTGCCTCTGGTTTTTCCTTGATGACACTTCTGGATTCCTGGGGGCACAGGTACTGTCTAGTCATTGGAAGGCAACAAAGTAGTTACGTTCTTCCAAGAAAAGTGGGGAGGAGTAGAGGTGCCAGAGTACATGGGAATATTGTACAAGGACATTGAACTTCAGAGGTATTAGGAAAAATGAAAAATTAAAGAATCCTACAAAATGAAACTGGCTACTCGGGAAGAGTATACTCATGAAAAGCTCTTCATCATTAATTCCAGATACTAAAACCATTTTTACTTTTTTCTCCCTGTTGTTTACACCGCTGTTATTGATTTCTGGGTCAGGTAATTTGAGGGTTTCTACTGCTGAAATTATTTTTAATGGGCTCTGACCTTGCTGGCACAGTGCTGTTCTACAATTTAATAAATGGCCAAGAAATTGTGTGCCCTAGATAGGAAGGGAGCAGCCATAGTGAAGCTTCATCACAGGATAAACTCACTGAGGTACTTTTAAATAAGCACTTGTCATTAAAAAAATAAATAAATAAAAATTAAAAATAACCCTATAGAAATACAGTCTCACTGAGTGACCCTATCTAGGACTTTTAAATTTTTATCTCAAATCTTAAGTGTGTGACTAAATAACATCTGCTCAGTGGCCAACTAAAGCTAAATCGTTCAAGAATCTTTGGCCATTCTCATCTTGGTATTAAGCAGTTACCTTTCCTCTTCTCCCCATAAAACAACACCCACTCAGTCTGCCACATATACTAAAAAGCACCAGCAGAAAGCGTTCACTTGCAAAGTGATATGAGAGAGGATGGATGTAAACTATTTTCTGAAGATTGGGGGTGTCATGGGTACACTTTAACTAAATAAAATTCTGATTCAACCCAACACTGAAAATACCTATGGGATTTTGTGTAATGGGATTTTATCATTATAAGAAGTATTTGGCCCTTTTTACTAGGTTCACAGCACATAATACATCACTGGAAAAGCTCAAACACAAAGTAACTTAGCAACCCAAATAATAAGCATGCACCAATACAAGTGGTATTGTACAGAAAGAGAGGTAGTCCTTTCATACAGGATCAACTAAAGCAGATAGAAAAATCTTCTACCACAATGAGCATCTCAAAAAGAACACCCTAGATTCAAGATGTACCAATTGGACAATTCTGAGGCCCAACCAGTTCACAGCTAGTATAGTATGACCCACAGGGACCTGACTGCCGGCTTTAGTGATGGTCCTCAGAATAAGGGTCCTAGAATACCAGGACCTCCAGGCTTGGGTTTATACCGTATTTCTTTTGGCTGTGCTTAGACAGAACCTGATGCCCTTGGAACCTGCTGCAGGAGGTAAATTTGTAAAGTGTTTTTATCCCTATGCTCTTCCAAGCCCTATAGCTTATCACAACAGTTTCTTACATTCAGAAACCCCTACAGGAATCCAAGTAAAATGAAAAGCACAGAAAGGAAATATTTTACTCCCTCACTCTCACAGTACTAGGGAATGTGAATGAGTGAGACCAAAACAATTAGGAAATCTGGACAGGGATGAGGACCAAAAGAAGTTCAGGTCTCTGAAGATAAAAGTCTTTTTCTTGTGTAATCTACACACCTCTTTGCCCAAAGACCATCAAGTAAGTCCAGGACACTTGCCATTTTTTATTTCAAGTCAAGTCAGTGAATGTTAAGAGCAAGGAAGAACATCAAGAAAAATATCAGAAAGGGCATTCCTGTAGAGAAGTTTATAATCTACACAATACTACTTCTGGGGGAACTTCTAAGTAAATCTATTCTTAGCTAAGAAAAATAAAGACAGATCTTTCCACACTATTCTTCTATACAAAGTAATGAATGCAATGCCATGAATATGGTATAAGAACTCGAAACAATATCAAGAGGTAGTTTTTAGTGTGCTTTGTAAGAACTATTTCTTCCTTGGAAGCTATCACTTTACCCCAAGTTTGAAGACAGATGCAGGCTTGAATAAAACCATATTATAGTCATTTCTCTCTACAGAAATCAGAGGCAAGAAATGGAAAGGAGAGAAGGAAAATCTGTGGTGTTAACATACACAGGAACAATAGCCAAAGCATTACATTTTTATAAATTTTAGGGCTCCGTTCCAACTAATATTAGAAGTGGGTCAATATTAAAGAGATCATAATGCAAGAACAGCATAGTAGCAAAAAAGTCTAAAATTAAAAGCAGATAAAAATTTTTCCAAAACTCCTATTTTTCAAGATTCAACCTTTGGATTTTATAGACTTCTGTATCTACAGGCAGGAATATTAATAAGTTAACACTGGAATCAGAAACACTAGGGTTAACTTTATTGAATGACTATTGACTGACTGATCGAGGAAGGGTCTCAATACATAGTTCAGACTGGCCTTGAACTCACTATGAATCACAGACTGGCCTCAAACTCAAGGCGAGCCTCCTGCCTCAGCCTCCCAAATAACTATGATTACAGGTTTGTGTCACCATGCCCAGCTACATGTTAATTTTTTCTCTTGAATTATTTAGATGATATGTCATCCCTGGCTATAGGATACAAGGCCAAATCGTTTTTATATATTAATATTTTGGGCAAATGGCAAAAACTACTTTATATTCTTTTTGTAGCTGTTGAACTTCTTAGAGTACTGGGGATTAAAACCAGGGCATTTGCACTGAACTACTATTCTAGATCTTTTTTCTTTTTACTTTTTTTTGAGATTGAGTTTTGCTAAGTCCCTAAACAGACTAGACTAGCCTCAAGATTGCTAGGACTATAGGCAGCTCACCATGCTTAGACAAAAACCACCCCATATTCTTAAGGTTAGGTTCAAGCTGAAAACTTTTATACTAGACGTGTGTGTGTGTGTGTGTGTGTGTGTGTATATATTTTTTTTTTTTTTTTTTTGAGACAGGATTTTACTTTGTGGTTCAGGCTGGCCCTGAGTTCACTATGTAGCCCAGGCTAGCCTTGAACTCATAGCAATCCTTCTGCCTCCTGAGTGCTGGGATTACAGGTGTGAGCCACCACATCTGGCATTGTGGTATGTGGTTACTGACGATTGAATTTGGGACCTTGTGGTTGCAAGGCAAAAACCGGAAACACTGAGCTAAACCCCCAGCCCCTTCATCTTTAAAATGTAACAAGTAGTGTCAGTTTGCTCTTAAACAGAAACCAGTATTAAAATGACTATTTTAAGTTATTTTGCAATTAGTCTGTCAGATGGACAAATGTTGAGTAGTCATCAAACAATGCCATGTATTTCCCCCAGGGGAGGACAAACCTTAAATATTTAGTGAGACTACAGACTAATCAGGAAATTAAGTAGAAAAATATTTTACATATGATTACATAGCTCTACAGCATCTCTATTAACTTGACAAAAATGAGATGATGCTACTACATTTGAGACTGATATTCCTAAACAGTATTTCTCCATTGTTTTTACATGCTTGAGATAAACATTTCAATGCAAATATGTTCCAGATATAACCAGCAACACCATTCAAGACTGAACAAAGTACGTATTTTAGTATACTAAACACAACAAGAGTTTATATGCTGTCCAAGGCTACAAACAGGTCTACTAAATACTCACACACCTGCAAGAAAGGTCAGCCAGAAGTGTAGGAAAACATTCTGAATTCTATTTTATGTCTATTCAGGATAACAATAAGGTCAAAATGGGTTCTGTCAGGTGTTTTAGGATGACCAATTAGGTAAAACTTACCTGTGAGGTATCCTGCTGTTTGTGAATCAGAAATGAACAAATCATGTTTCTGATCTTTGAAGGCACTCCAGACTGAAGAACGAGATAGGATTTCATTCACCTACGAAGTAAAGTAATCCCTATTAGAGGTTTATAAACAGAAGAGAACAAAATGCATAGCACATTTGAGAAAAAAATGAATATAGAGAACACTGGAGTACCACACACAAAATGGGCAAATGATGCTCTGTGAAATAGATACATTATCAATATGCACTACCTAGATGAAATGTGGCACAGATTATTCCAACTCCTACTTATCTCAGCTGCTTCTACATTCAGAGGATATCCTGGGGATACAAGTACAAGGAAAGCACAGAAAACGAGAGATAACTCTTTGTGACACAGGTAAACATGTTTAGGAAAGACCAACACAGAGAAGAGAAATAGTTCTTGACCACCTTTTATCTAGTAAGTACAGTAGATGCAATGACAATCTTTTGTCACTTAAGTTATGAGGAAAGCGCAGGTGGTCTAGCAAGGCTGTGCTACATGACTCACAGGTCAGCACCGCAGCTGTACATGGGGGCTACATGGGATGCAGCTGCCCAGCCCTGGAAGAAGCACAACAGGAGTGGTTAGCTGTGAAGGTGGTAGAGGTGGCCCTAGTCTGGAGTGTATGGCATTTCTCTGCTTCCTTCCCTGGAGAGTGGAAGAATGGTGGGTGTCAGGATTACCCGACTAATTCCAGCACTGGGAATCAATCCTAAAGCAAGTCAAGAGGAGGAAAACTAACTGCCTGCATTTGGTACATAAAAGTGCCCTGGCTTAATGTCCACAGCAAAACAAACAATTAAAACCTGTAATATTTTAAAGGCCAAAGGGAGGGAAGAAAATGGATCAAGATATATTATGTACATGTTTGCTACCATGAATGTAATCATTATGTATAGCAAGTGTATACATAAAATTAATTTTTTTGAGATAGCACCTCACTTTGTAGTTCAGGCTGGCCTTGAGGTCACTACGTAGCCCAGGCAAGCCTCAGACTCACAGCAATCCTCCTGCCTCTGCCTCTCGGGTGCTGGGATTATAGGCTGAGCCACCATGCCTGGCTGGCATTGTGGTATGTGGTACTGATTGCCAGTGGGTGTGAGTCACCATGCCCGGTATTGTTTTATGTGGTTACCAGGCATTGAACTCAGGACCTTGCAATTGCAAGGCAGATGCCAGAACCACTGGGCTAAATCCCTGGGTAAATAAAATTAATTTTTAAAAATAAATAAATCATGGGCTGGTGATTTAGCCACCAGCAACCAGTACCACATACCACAATGCTGGGCATGGTGGCCAGCACTTGTAATCCCAGCACTCGGGAGGCAGAGGCAGAAGAATTGCTAAGTTTGAGGCTTGCCTGGGCTACATAGTAAGCTGAGGGCCAGCCTGAACTACAAAGTGAGACCCTGTCTCAAAAAAAAACACAAGAAACAAACAAAAAAAACCCAATCACTTAAAATGATTAACTAAAATAAGAATATCTACTGGGAACTAGATTTAATAGTTTGACCCTTCTATCTTCAGTTTTAAAGAACACATTTATAATTACTTTCTCCATGTCATTTATATCTCTAAAACTATTTATTATGTTCAATAAATAGCATAGTGTGTGTGTGTGTGTGTGTGTGTGTATGTGAGATCAGTGGTATTATAAAGAAATCTTTCGACCTTTTTCCATGTCCAACTGTTGTAACCCTGTCTTCGTTAATCAGGAAATCTATTCTTAGAGTACATAAAGACTCTAAAAAAGAAAATGTTTGTGTAATATGTTAAATAAACATAACATAGAGTACTGTCATTAGTCTGACCACTTCCTTAGAACAAAAAAACCTAGCAAGAGGTCTTAGTGATGACTACACATTTTCCAGAGGACATCAAGGTTCAGATTTTTTTTTTCAGCAATTAACGAGACTAATGGAACCAGACTCCACTCTGCTGTGACATCTCTCTCTCAATACAAGGGGCAGCTTCCTTCTTTGGGCCGATCAGTCTTTTCATAGTAAATGGGAATTATTAATTAGTAATTAGTTTTCCTCAGCCACACCCCCGGGACATGAGGCAACACTTACGGCAGGTGACACTGATCACCAGGATAAACTGAGGGGCTGCTGAAGGCTCACAGAGGTGGGCTCAACAGTACAGAGCTGCCGAAGGGAGGCTGACCAAGGGCATTGTGACATACAAGCACTAGAAATTATTATTAGAGAAATAAAGCTGGAAAATGTAAAAAACAAAAACCAAAAAAAAACCCTCTTAAAAATATATTAATGATTACAGCAACATGTGCTGCACATGTATAGCATTTTAAATGATTCAAATGATACTGATAGAAATGACAATGGCATTGAAATACTTCTTTTCTTGGAGCATATAATCCAGTGGATTCACTAAAGGAAAGCTATCACTGAAGCAATTTAAACCTGTAAAAGACTATTAGGACATTTAACTTTTAGACCCTACTGCTAAAAAGAGCCATTGAAAAGGCCTTCAGAAGACTGCTGTTCAGAAGTTCAATTATTACATTATCCAAGTAGTTGAGAAATGCTTTTCCGATTAGGACACAAGTCCTAATACAGCACCTGGAATTTTACAGTGCTAAGGCAAATGTGCAAGCTGGACTGTCCACAATAATGCTAAATGCAAAATGAGAAATCTTCGTAGAAAGCAGAGAAAAAGGCAAAAGAAAACAGGATAAAAAGAGAGACCTACATACAGGAACTGTCCAAGAGATCAATGTGTAATAGGAATGTCTGAAACAGAGGTCAAAGCAAATAAAGCTCAAACAAGGAAATTAACTGAAGAAAGCTGTACAAAGTAGACATAAATGGAAAAGGCTCACCACATATCTTTAAAATTTAATGAGAAGAAAGCAGCACCATAAGTGTTTAGACAGAGAATGCAGGTTACATATAAAGGGGCAAGAGGCAGGATGACTCAAGATTTTTCTTTTGCAATTCTAAAGGAACTAGAGGGTATATTCTCAGATATTCAGGGCTTAAGAATCTTCTCTGACAAATCTGCTCAAGAGTTTATTGCACCCAAAAAAGAACATAAATTAAAAAATAAAGAGTAGGTAAGCATTACTAGTTAAACAATCCTAAGTCCAAAATTGTTACATATAGGTAATGAAACTGCAAAATCAGATTTGTAAAGCAGATTTAAACTTTTCAGTTTAAGTAGTTTTAAACTGTCAAAGAGCATGCCAAATATTTGGTGTATCTGGGCAAATATGTATTGTTTTATTTTTTGCCACGCAGTATGTTAGATGAAGACACGTACTATTAAGTAACCCTTTAATTAATGAGAATGCATATAGGAGAAGGGAATATTAGTAGGTGGGAACAAATCAAATATCCCTTAATAGCTGAATGAATACGCAAAGTATCATATACCTACACAATAAAATATTATTTAGACATAAAAAGAAATGAAACAGCCATGCATGCTACAAAATGGACAGAACTCAAAAAGCATGTTAAGTGACAGAAGTCAAGCATAAAAGATCAGTTACAGTATGATTCCATTTACATGAAATATTCAGAGTAGGAAAATCCAGAAAACAGTTTAGTGGTTACTAGGGGTTGGGGAAAAGAGAGTAAATGCATAGGAAGGAATGGGGTAATGAGAACATTTTGAAAGTATAGGGATGGTATTTGTACAACACTGTTAAAGAGCTAAATGCCAGTAAATTAGTCAGCAAAAAATAATGCTATGTAAGCTCACTTCAATATAAAGACCTTAGTAGATAAGTACTATGCTCAACTTAAGGAAGGACTACGAGGCAACAGCTCAACATAGCATGCTGCTGAAACACATTAACCTATTTCTAAGTCATAAAAGAAAAAGGAAGCCAACACTTTACAAATACTAATAAAGGAGATTAAAACTAAAATAAAACAATCTCTTAAAATAGCACACAAGATGGTTCATGAACATGGTGGGTAACACTACCTATCAATACCCCTAGAAGTGCAAGTTAATTTTAGCCAGTAATAGGTGCTAAATATTTTTCCACACTGACAAATATCAACCTAAAATTTTTCCTACAATGTATAATATTCCATCACTATCCAGAAAAAAGAATCCTCCTGATTCTATAGTGTATATGGTTTTGTATTTCCATCAGTTACAAGGCAGCTATATGCACATTCATCCTTGGTCTTCAGTTCTTTTCAAGTTGCAGTCAAAAGAATCACACTGCACTATCGTCAGTAGATTGCCTCTTGCAGACTCACCTGTTCTCCGTACTGCAGGCTTCGAGTCATAGCCTTGAGAGCTTTCACGATCTGAGCCTTAGTGGCAGCTGGGCTATCCAGAGTTTCGAGACCTATGCCTTCAAGTAATTTTAAGAGGTATGGAACCAAATCTGCTCTCAGGGCCTAGAAGCAATATTAAACATATATAGCCATATTGAAACCAAAGTAAACCATTCACTGAAGGTACAATTTCACTCCCAGGACTATATGTGGAAGAAGATCAATCTACTTTCACAGTATTTTAATGCTAGATGAGTTTTGTTTAAATATCTAATGACAATGACATTCCTATTTAATGAGACTATTCTATGCCATCAGCTGTTCTAAATGCTATACATTAATGTTTTATTCAGTAGTCCCAGTACCTAATGAATTGGGGACTATTACTGTTACACAGGGAATAATCAATGGAGAGAGGGAAGCATGATCACAAGCAGAAGTGGGCAGTAATGGAATCTGGATCTAGATCTAGAAATTCAGAACCTGAGCTTTTAGCTACTATACTAAGCTGCCTGTGCAGGTGCTACACTATATAGGCAGTATATACCTTTGAAATACCTGAATATTTTCCCACATTGTGCTAAAATATCATATCTTTATATTATCACTGATTTCATACAAACCTAATGAAACTGACATGGTACAATTTTCACTAGAATTCAAAGGAAAGAAGTGAAAATAACAAATTTAGTGACTATACCTATGTTTCCAGGACTAGTCTCATAACTCTATGAGGTACTCAGGACAAGTGTTACATTTGAAGTCTTTTCAATAAAGAGAGACAATTGAAGTTTGAACCTGAGAATCTACTACCTTTGACATGGAGCTAATATTTTGGCCTGTTTAAAGGAGGTGTTGGGGGAGGGTGGCAATCTGCAAGGCTGAGATAGGAGGATCACAAGTTTAGGCTTAGCCTTGGCAATAGACTTTTTAAAAAAAGTTACTTTTCTAAACCAAAACTTTTACCTTTGAGTAATATTCCCCCATTCTTTCCATTCCACTCTTGTAACCACCATTTTTCTCTGTTCCCATACGTTTGATTTAGATTTCATTTACAGTTGATATTATGTAGTATTTTTCCATAGAGTTTATTTTAGATCACTTTTGCAAGAGTTTTAAAATTTCAGTTGTGCAAGAGTTCCTTTACATTTCTTGCTCTTTCAGTATCTATCTACACCAATACTCACAATGTCCTATTTTCACATGGGAAATGGTCTTTTTGAAAAGGACAATAAAAAACTTGGAATGTTCTAAAACAAAGCAAACTTTGCAAAGCAATTTGAAAATGCCTAAAAGCCTAAACATCACAAAAATACTTCCACATTGGTAAAACTTTGGCAACTGCCCCTACTTTTTTTCCTGTATGTACATATACAGCCATGCATGCATATAAACTATAAAGTGAGACATGAGCAAACTAAGTTATCTTTCATTATACTTCACTTCCTATGTCTGGTATGCTTGCTTTTCTAAAATGGTACTGAATCTAGAAATTCACTTACTTGTGCAACCAATTCACTCTGTTCCTTCTGAAACATCCGGTTAATTGCTTCACATGCTAGACCAACAGTATCTGCTCGCTTTTTCATTCCATTCATCAGTGGGCCAATAGTTTCTAAAGATGCCATAGCTCGAACACATAGCTAAATGCGTAGATTAGAAAGGTTATTCATAGTAATATTGTACATAGCATAGTAAATAACATATAATAAATTTTAAAAACTACTTTCAAGTTTAATAATGAACAAAGTCAAATTCTATTAATTATATAATTTTAACTAATTTAAGAATGGATAAAGTATCATGAAGTTCATAAGTAAAAAGGCATGTGGTAGAAAGGGATTTATACTACAATGTACATCAGTTCAGAAAAGGGAGTATAATTGCTAGAGCTATGAAATTCTGAACAATACCTCATTTTCAGACAAGGCATGGATAACCCGAATGGCGCTCTTAGGAATAGCATTGTTCCTGTGGTTCAATGCCTGAATGACTTTGGGAAGATGGCCCAATGGTGGAACTTGATCTGCCAGCTGAGGCTGCGCATTGAAGAGACACACTGTTGCCGTTGTCAGTGTTTCCAGAGTTTCCCCCTAGAAAATACAGAACAAACAAACAATAAAATACTGAAGTCCTCAATACCTTGGATATATTTGAGCTAGGGGTTCAAAAGGTCCAAATGATGATTTGTGAAAACACATTCATAAATTCTAAATGAAAATAAACTCATTTTCTTTGATAATGGATATGAATGTAAAGGGGTTAAGAATGCACTACCTTCATCTAACCATCCTTTCACTAGTCACATATATTTCATTCCTATTGCAGGTGTAAGAAGACATTTTCCAAAAGTTATTACCAGAAATGTTTATAGACAATGGAATGGTTACAACAGTTGACAGAAAACATGAGAATGCTGAATAAGTGAATTTTTCCAGTACTATCAAAAATCCTTCTTCAGGTTAAGTATTCCCTATCTGAAATGCTTATGGCCAGAAAGGTTTCAAAGACTGGGAAGTTTATTTTGTTTTAGTTTTTGGTTTTGTAGAATACTAACATAATCTTTACTAGCTAAATATCACTAACCAAAAATCAAAAATCTGAGATACTCTGCAATTTGAGACTTAGCACTAATGCGACACTCAAAAAAATTTCTGATTTTAGGGCTGGAGGGTTAGCTCAGTGGTTCCGGCGCCTGCCTTGCAAGCGCAAGGTCCTGAGTTCAATCCCTGGTAACCACATATAATGCTGGGCGTGGAGACACGCCCACCAACAATCAACACCGCATACCACAATGCCGGACGTGGTGGCTCACGCCTGTAACCCCAGCACTCGGGAGGCAGAGGCAGGATTGCTGAGTTCGCGGCGGCTTGCCTGGGCACCATAGTGAGCGCAGGGCCAACCTGAACTACAAAGCGAGACCCTGTCTCAAAAAGCAAAAAAAAAAAAAAAAAAAAAAATTTCTGATTTTAAAATGTTCAAAAGGCAAAGGGAAAAGGGACTGTAGGGGTAAGTAAAGAAGGGAAAGAAAAAAATTGATGATAAAAAAAGAAAAAAACATATATATATATAAGGGGAAGGGGATTGTATGGAGGGCAGGAGAAAAAATGAGAATTAAGATATGTCATGTGCTAGTATAAATTCTTAATTTTGATTATGACCATAATGTATGGATAAAATGTCCCAATGAAATCAATTTTTAAAAGTTTTTTTTTTTTTTTTTGAGACAGGATCTCACTCTGTAGTTCAGGCTGGCCCTGAGCTCACTATGTAGCCCAGACAAGCCTCCAACTCAGCAATCTTCCTGCCTCTGCCTCCCGAGTGCTGGGATTACAGGCATGAGCCACCACACCCGGCACTGTGGTATGTGGTATGGTTGCTGGTGGGCATGAGTCACCATGCCCAACGCTGTATGTGGTTACCAGGGATTGAACTCAGGACCTTGCACTTGCAAGGCAAGTGCCGGAACTACTGAGCTAAATCTCTGGCCCAATTTTTAAAAGTTTTTTAAAAATTTTCTGATTTGAGGTAGGGCCGGGAGACGGCACTATAAACGCCGGAGCAAGCGAGTGAGCGTCTGTCGCCCCAAGGCCGCTGCTGTGCGGAGACCCAGGGAAGCTACCGTCACTATGTCTGACCAGGAAGCAAAACCTTCAACGGAGGAGTTGGGGGATAAGAAGGAAGGCAACCACATTAAACTCAAAGTCATTGGACAGGATAGCAGTGAGATTCATTTCAAAGTGAAAATCACAACACATCTCAAAAAACTCAAAGAATCATCCTGTCAACGACAGGGAGTTCCAATGAATTCACTCAGGTTTCTCTTTGAAGGTCAGAGAATTGCTGATAACCATACTCCAAAAGAACTGGGAATGGAGGAAGAAGATGTGATTGAAGTTTATCCTGAACAAACAGGGGATCATTCAACAGTTTAGATATTCTTTTTATTTTTTTCTTTTCCCTCAATCTTTTATTTTTAAAAAATAGTTCTTTTGTAATGTGGTGTTCAAAATGGAAATGAAAACTGGCACCCCATCTCTTTAAAACTTATCTGGTAATTTGAATTCTAGTGTTTATTATTCATCATTGTTTTCATTGTGCTGGTTTTCAGTGATCAAACCTCAGCTTCCTTCATATTGTCCTCTACTTTTTAAAATTTACATGAGTGCACAGAGAGGCCACATTTTTCAGGACTGTGCATTTTTAGGTTTGTGGTAAGAAGACTGACCAATATGATTGTTCATACGACTTTCCAATTGGCCCTGAAGTTCAAGCTTGTGATTGCTTCACTCCTGGACTATGACTTACAGTAGGAGATGGAAGTTTTTCTCAGAACCAAACTGTAGAAAAATGACTTTTCCTTAACTTGAAGATTAAAATCTGAGGGTCTGGACCAAAAGAAGAGGAAGATCAATTTTGGAGTCAAGATGACAGACATGGTGAGAACAGTGACTAACTCCAAAGACGGCTTCACTGAAGAGAAATCAGTTTAAGATTTAAAAATAAATCTTGTCAGAAGATCCCAGAGAAGTTCTAATTTCATTAGCAGTTAGTAAAGTTATACATGCAGATGTACATGAAACAGAACACTGCTCTTTTTTATTTTGTTTGTACTTTTTGGCCTGGGATATGGGTTTTAAATGGACATTGTGTGTACCAGCTTCATTAAAATAAACAATATTTGTAAAAAAAAAATTTCTGATTTGAGAGCATTCTGGACTTTGAGATGCAAGATGTTCCATCTATATTTAATATGTCTGGCTGCCATAATGCACTTTCTGTTGTGGACAGTAGACTACAAAGACCCACAGCTTTTATTCTTACGCACACACATATGCACTGATAATGAAATAATTCTTAAATGAACATGGAAATTAGCATGCGCCCAAAAGGAAAGGTGACACAGGAAGAAACTGTTATGTGCTTTCTAAGTTTCAGCTTTTAAGGACTTTCTTTCCTTCCTTCTCTCCCATTTTCCTTTTCCCCAGAGTGGGGAAGCAGGCTAAGCACTGAACCCAGGACCGCTAGTGTGCAAAGCAACATACTCTTTACTTGTAGTCTTAGGCAAATTATTTATGCAGTAAAATTCAAGTAAAGAGAAACCTAATACTGAAAAGAAACACTGGTGAATATTTGGCATGTTTTGATTATTTAACAAACATTTTCCTGGACTAATAACAAACATTTTCCTGGACTAACTAAAAATATCTATGCATTCAATATGTGCTACACATTCTTCTAAGTGTTTCACATATACAGAGGCAGATGCAGTGATCACTCTATATGTGAGACAAGTGAGGCAGACTCATGAGGCAATGGCACCAGTCACTGGTAGAGCTGGGACATGGGTAGTAGTCCAGGAGCTTCTAACAACATAGCTCAGGCTCTTTAGTCATGTGCTCTACAGCTAGCATGTTTAACTCACTGCCAACCATGTAATTCATTTTTCAAATGAAACATTAAAATATCAAAATCTTATGTACCACCAGGGTTTCTGACATGTCAAACCAAGACCAAAGTTGTCTTCTCATCCATTTCCACTTTCCTGGCAGGTTCAGGTTTTGGGCTCACTCATGTAGTTACTATTTTCTGGTCAATTTCTAGAACTAGGATCTTCCCTACCCCACAAAGTCCAGCAACAAACATGGACACACTTTCAGAGAGACACTGAACATTTGCGTTCTCCTTAGTTAATCACTGGAAACTGTTGGCCCAGTAACTGTTAGCATTTTTCCAATCTCTCTTTCTTATTTAACTCTTCATAAAAGGCTACTCTTCATAAGTAGCCATTTTCAATGTGATCCCCCAAAAGTATAATAATGGGTATGTAACTGCCATATTGAATGAGGGAGCAACTAATCCTTACTGCTGGTCAATGAGGATGAAGAGAATGTGGTCGTGTTCAGTTATTTGGCAAACTCTGAAATGTTTTGCTGGAAGATTGAAGCTTACATGAGGACTGTTCTTCTCTAGGAGCTCAGTTAATTTTTCCAGTAGTGCAGTAAGAAATTCTCTGGGCTTTCTTAGAACCCAAGCTGGTTGTGCAATGAAGATCCTCAAGAAAACTCCTCCAACAGCCAGTTCACCCTCTGCTTCTCCAAACACCACAGCAAAATCCTCAGGCAACTTTAAACAGAAAGAGTCATATAAGTCACTTAAAAATTATTTGCACATGGAACAAATCCTATCAAAAATGTTTATAAGGGTGATATAACTATTGATAAAATTGTAACAATTATGAGTTTTATATCTCTTAATAAAGCTCAACAGTTTGCTTTTGAATTACTTACATAAAAAATGAGCAGTTCTACTTTTATGTTTGAAATTTTATTTCCCAGAGGAGCACACTAGTTCCTTAATGGCCAAACAACTATAGCTGGCATTAAACTGGCTCAGAAGAATTTAAAAATTAAAAGTTAAAAATAGAGGTCAAGGATGTAGCTCAGCAGTGGAGTGCCTGCCTGGCCAGCAGAAGGCCCGGAGGTTGATCCCCCACACCAAAATAAATAAACAAACCAAAATCAAGTGTATTTTACCTTCCAGTTTATATCAGGGTTCTCCTGCTGACTTCTAAAGTGCCTGGGGAAAGGGGGTGGGTGGGTAGAACATTAAACTTTAGTCACAAAATTACACTTTCATTAACCTTTGGAATTTCTTAGGATAAGCAGAGCAGAAAAGTTTGCCCTTCCCAGTGATTTAATCTAAAGACCTAAAGTTACTATCTTTACTTACTCTAGCATCATTTCTCTCACTGTTGTAGACACTTTGTCTCTGGAACTATCATTCCAAATTAACTCAGGATTTTCATGTGTTCCTTCAAAAATATGTACAGCAGCTTCAGGATTGTCTCTCATAGCATCCATGAAAACACTAGGCAGAAATTTCATTAAAGTAATTCGAACCTATGGAGGAGGTTTGAGAAAGAAAATAAGACCTACTGGAAACAGCTCAATATTTGGTTTGCTTTTCAAATTTTTCTAAAGTAGACTACAGTGCAATCTCTGTTCTGGCTGATGGGAAATGATTACAGTATGTACAAGCTCTGAATAGAAGAAATGGTTTTGCAACAAAGCTTTTAACAATATTTGCTATGACTTGGCTCTGCTGACCTAACAAGCTTCTCTCTTTTTCATTCATTCTCTGCCTCATTTTTAAGAAACTAAAAAATTCAGAAGCTCTCATGTATAAGGTTATCATAGCACCCCCTGCTGGTCCATGTATCATCCTCCCGTCCCTCCAACACTCACTTCTCTGGACAAACTGAGCTATTCTCTTGCTTTTTCTCTTCTTTTGTACCTTCCAAGTATTTTTTAAAAAATGTATTTATTTTGCTCTACTCTGTTTTATGTTATACTGTGCCTTTTTCCAAAACAGATTTGAAAAGTAGTTTAAGAAAACAGAGCCACAGCACACACTGAATATGAGTGTGAGACATAAGGACAAAGGGAAAGTGAGAGATTCGAAGGAGGGTATTTTACTCAACATCATATGGTTCTCCATGTCGAATTCCCTGCCCAAATTTTAATTTCTCCCCTGAACTGGTCTGTCTTTCTCAGTTATTTTCTCAACCTCTGGCACACAGCAGGTGCTCACCTAATTGGAGAGAAGTTATCCAAAGTAATTAAGGTAAATTAGAGGTCCCAGGAATGTGATTCACAAATGAGTTTTATTCACAATATCGTGCTGACACCTTGCTCTACTTGGCCAGTTTTACTTCATCTTTAATAGAACTACATGTTTTAATAGTTTTTTAACAAAATCATTTTCTGAAAGATACTTAGATATTTAATTAGAAAGCCAACTTAATCGTTTTGCCTGTGAAGCCATTCTATGTGAATTTTAGGACACATGTATCTGAAACATTTTATTGTATATTACATTCTAATATTTTAAAATAATAACTAATCTTAAAATATTTTTATGGCTGAAATTGGAACTTTTTTTTTTTTTTTTGAGACAGGGTCTCACTTTTTAGTCCAGGCTGGCCCTGAGCTCACTATGTAGCCCAGGCAAGCCTCGAACTCAGCAATCCTCCTGTCTCTGCCTCCCGAGTGCTGGGATTACAGGCATGAGCCACCACGCCTGGCAAAATTGGAACTGTTTTTATGGCAAGAAAACTAAATTTGAATGAGCCTTCTACACCAAAATCATGTTAAGTTTAATAAATTTCAAATGTCTTAGATTTTAGATTTATGCCTACTCATATTCAGTTTTATAAAAGCAAACTTCAGTTTTACTTAGGTTTCCTGTCTTAACAGTCTTCTAAATTTACCTACTCTTCCTATTAGTTTTCTAAGAATGCTTGCTTTGTCATCAAATTTAATGAACTACCCCAATCTACTCATTTGTAAAAAATGGTACTAAAATCAAGCTTACAAAGATGTCTGAAGTATTTCAATGTGATTATTCATGAGTACCTAAACTATTAAATACCTGCATAAAAAATTTACATGTAGCAAATTCTTCTAAATAAATATTCAGAGGTTATATTCATGCCAGCCACTATTTTAGAACAGGGGCTAGCAAGGAGGAGACAATCTATTTTGCAACGTCTTCCACCTATTTTACATAGAAGGTTTTTTTGGAACACAGCTAAATTCATTTGTAGTTTACCCTCTATGTCTTCTTTCTGGTTATAACAGAAGAGTTGAGTGTTTGTCATAGAGACCATATGTCAAAGGGATAAATACTACATGGCCCTTTACACAAAAAGTTTACTTATCTACTATATGCCCTATGTACAAAAATTAGTTCAAATCAGAGACTTAAATATAAGAACTAAAATTACAAAACTCCTAAATGGTATGTATAAATTTTTTTCACCCAGTACTTGATATTGAACTCAGGACCTTGTTGCAAGGGCAGGGGTACCACTAAGCTAAATCCCTAGCCCATGTATAAATCTTTGTAACCTTGCAACAGGCAATGGAGAGATGTGTGTGTGTGTGTGTGTGTGTGTGTGTGTACACATACACACTGCATGCATATATATAATAAAAAATGTAAATTTCATGAAAAAAAGATGAAGGGATTAAGAATGTAGTTCAGTGGTAAAATTACTTGTCTGTGGTGTACAGAGCTCTAGGTTCAATCACCATTATCAGATAAATAGGACTTTATTAAAATCTAAAACTTCACACCTGTAATCCCAGCACTCGGGAGGCAGGGACAGGAGGACTGCTGAGTTCGCGGCGGCTTGCCTGGGCACCATAGTGAGCTCAGGGCCAGCCTGAACTACAAAGCGAGACCCTGTCTCAAAAAAAAAAAAAAAAAAAGCAAAAAAAAATCTAAAACTTCTGGGCTTCTAAAGATATCATTAAGAATATGGAATAATACATAAATAGGAGAACTATTTTCCAATAATGTACATGAAACGAAACTAATATCCAATACATATAAAAAGCAATTACAACTCAATAATAAGATGAATAATCTAACTTAAAAACTGGCAAAGGATATAAAGAGATACTGCAGACAGCTAAGGTAGTTAGAAATTATTCTAAGGCAGTTGGATAAGGCTGGGCCCTCAGCATAGAAAATGACTGAGGCACATTCACTGAAGGCCAACATTAAAAAGAAGTGAAACTCCTACACCCATATATGTTTCCTAGGGATGAACAGCCATGATCAATAGTCTACATAGACCTAAATCACCTTACTTAAGGTCCAAGTCATCCCAAACTAGCCCATTTCTTCAGGAAACTCATGTACACTTGCTAATAAATCCACGTAAGCTTCCCCACTTGATCTCCATTTAATCACTATTACCTGGGTGACTACACTTGTAATCTTTTTTTTTTTTTTTTTGCTTTTTGGAGACAGGGTCTCGCTTTGTAGTTCAGGCTGGCCCTGAGCTCACTATGGTGCCCAGGCAAGCCGCCGCGAACTCAGCAATCCTCCTGTCTCTGCCTCCCGAGTGCTGGGATTACAGGCGTGAGCCACCACGCCCAGCATTGTATGTGGTAACTGGGGATCGAACTCAGGTCCTTGCGCTTGCGAGGCAGGCGCCGGAACCACTGAGCTAACCCTCCGGCCC